>JAAAKG020151656.1:8476-28630 GCA_010014905.2 Druon quercuslanigerum
AAAAAAAAGCGGTGCTTAAATTCCTCTCGGGTATAGAGCCCCCCTCGATGCCCCCCCCCCCCCCTCCGCCTGTAACAAAATTATAAAAAAGACCCCCCCTCCCCTCTTACTGTACGTAATTTTTAGTTTACAGAAATTTTTCGCCATAGTTAGTGATAGTAGAATTAAGCAGGGTGTCCGAGAAATCCATTTTCAAAATTCTCGTATTTTTCAATTAAAATAAATAAAAATTACTTTTTTATTAAAAAGGTAAATGTTTAACAAAAAAAGGTCAATCCTAAAAAAATGTAAAAGTTAAACCCTCAGTTAGAAAAATAATTTTAAAGAAAAAAAAACAGGTTTTTCGACTAAACAGTTAAATTTCTAACCAAAAAGTATGAGTTTTTAACAAAATAGATTTTTAACCAACCAGTTGAATTTTTTAAAAGGAAGATCAAATTTTCCTTAAAACAGATGAATTTTTAATTAAAAAAAAATATTGTTGAAATTTCATCCAGAAATGATTTCAGTTCTCTTTTTCAACACAAAAATATTAAATTGAAGAAAAAAGTAAATTTTCTACGAAATGGTTGAATTTTCAACCAAACCGTTAAATTTTTGTCCAAGAAAACTAAAAATTGTACTAAAATGGGTGAATTTTTAAAACAAAAAGACAAATTTCCAAAAAAAGAATTGCATTTTCATTAAAAAATATTTCAATTGACATTTCAATACAAAAATAGGAATTAAAAAAAAAAGAATTTAAAAAAAAGGAAATTTTCTAGGAAATTTACTAGAAAATTGAATTTTTAAACCAAAATATGACTTTATCAAAAAATTATTTTTCTTCGAATCTGATGCATTTTTACCCAATAAACATGAAATTAAAAGTAACTTAATTACTTTTTTACTAAAAAGGTGAATTTTTAACAAAAAAATATCAATCCTAAAAAAATGTCAGAGTTACTTCCTCAGTTAGAAAAATAAATTTAATAACAAAAAACAGGTTTTTCGACTAAACAGTTAAATGTTCAACCAAAAAGTATGAGTTTTAAACAAAATAAATTAATTTTCAACCAACCAGTTGCATTTTTTAAAAAGAAGATGAAATATTTATACTGAAAAAGATGAAATCTTAAATCAAATAGGCAAATTTTCAAGAAAAATAGTGTTCAGAAAAAAAAACGAATTTTGAAAGAACAGTTGAATTTACAACCAAAAGGGGGTCTTTGTAAGCAAATTTGTAAATTTTCAACCAAATAATAAAAATTTATAATTAAAAAGATAATGTTCAGAAGAAATTTTGTGGCGAATATTGGCCAAATTAATATTTAGGTAATGAGCGTTCATTACAAAAATTATACACCGAGACTAAAATTGTGACCTGCGCAGTGGTAGTGCTTCGGGTTCGCAGCCAGCGGCCAAGGGTTCGATTCCCCGTGCCGGAAAATTTTTTTACTGACACTAAGTTATTATGTTTACTGTACAACTAAGATGGAAATCATCTTTCTAGTAATTTTGGTATTTATCTTAGGTAGTAATTAGGTAGTAACGTGTAATTAGTTCTCTCCAATAATTATTATGCAAGAAATGTAAATCCTTTTTGGATCTGTACTCAATAGTGCCGTCCCACCCTTTGTTACATCAATCTCCCAACCTTGCGTCATACGACGAATTACGTCACCTGATTCTGCTCCAACAATAAACAAACGATATGTTATTGCATAAGCATTGGGATTATGCAAGAGTCTCATCAGGGTGATCATTCGCAGAAGGGCAAAAATAAATTTTTGATTTTTTTTTTAGTAATTATTGCCTACTAAGTCTTTAAAGAATTTTCCCCCTTCCCGTACCAGTCTCTCCTACATCCTTAACTCTTCTATCCTATCCTGTCTAATCATATCCAATCGTATTCTATCCAATTCTGTTTGATTCTATCATAACCTATCCGATTCTTTCAGATCACATCCGTTCCTATATGTTGCTATCCGATCCTATTCAATTATATTTGATTCTATTTGATTATATTTGATTCATTCAGATTATACACCTGCTAATCCGATTGTTTACGATCATATTTGATTATTCGGATCCTATCCGATTCTATCAGATCATATCCGTTCCTATCTGGATCTATCCGATCCTATACAATACTATTTGATTCTTTCCGATTCAATTCGATTTTAAACAGCCCAATCCGATCCTATCCAACTCAAATTGATTGTGCGGATCCTATCGTATCCTATACGATTCTATCTCATTCTATCTGATCCTAAATGGTAATATAATATCTTATCTGATCCTGTTTGATTATGTCTGACCCTATTTAATCATATCTGGTTCTTTTCGATTCTATCCGTTCCTGACTGATTCTATCTGTTCCAATCCGATTATATTTGACCATATGTGATAATATCTGATCATATATCATTCTGTCCAATCGTACTCAATTCCATACGATTCTGTCCAATCCTATCCGACTGTACTTCATTCTTTCCGATCCTATTCGAATCTATTAGATCATATCTGATCATATCTATGTATATCCGATCCTGTACGATTCTATCCAAACCTTTTTGATAATATCTGATCCAAACAGATCCCATTTAATCATATCTGATCCTATTAGATCCTATCTGGTTCTATCCGATTATATCCGTACCTATCTGGAGCTATCCGATCCTATCCAATTCTATTTGATTCTGCGGATCCTATCGTATCCTATACGATTCTATCTCATTCTATCTGATCCTAAATGGTAATATCACATCTTATCCGATCCTGTTTGATT
The DNA here is from genome assembly GCA_010014905.2 of Druon quercuslanigerum. NCBI lineage: Eukaryota > Metazoa > Arthropoda > Insecta > Hymenoptera > Cynipidae > Druon > Druon quercuslanigerum. Next base: position 11,247 of record JAAAKG020151656.1, read on the forward strand.
ATGTCTGACTCTATTTAATCATATCTTTTTCTTTTTGAATTTGTTCGTTCCTGACCGATCCTATCTGTTCCAATCCGATTATATTTGACCATATGTGATCATATCTGATCATATCTATGTATATCCGAGCCTATACGATTCTATCCAAACCTATTTAATAATATCTGATCCAAACAGATCCAGTCCGATACTAGCTCTTCCTATACGATCCTAGCTAATTATATTCGATCTTATCTGACCCTATTTGATCATATCCGATCCTATTTAATCATATCTGATAGTATTTGATCCTATCTGGTTATATCCGATTATATCTACTCCTAAACGATTCCATCTGTTTCAATACGATTATATCTTATCCAAGACAAATCTTTTTAATTATATATGATCCAAACCAATTCTATTTGATTCTCTCCGAACTGATCAGATTATTTCCTTTCATGTGTAATTCTATCTGATCCAATCTGTTTCTATGCAATCTTATACGATTCTAACAGATCCTATACGATTCTAACAGATCCTTTTTGATTCTTTTAGATTCTGCTTGATGCTTTCTGATCATATTCGAGTCTATCAGATACTATTCGATTCTATCCGATCTTACATAGGTCTATTCGATTCTGTCCAACCCAAATAGATTCTGCCCGATCCTATCTGGTCCTATCCGATTGTATCCGATCCTATTTGATTCTATCCGATCGTATCTGATCGTATCCGATGATATAAAATTTTATCCGATAATATTTGATGTTATCTGATCCTGTTCAATTCTATTGATACTATCTGGTTCTATCGGATTATATTTTTTCGTCAAAATTTCAACTACATGGTTGCAAGTAGAACTGACTTATTAAACATTCATTTTCCTTTTTTTTTTGGCTTTAGATTCATCTGTTTGATTAAAAATTTCTCTATTTTTTTTAAACATACTTTTCTGTTCATCTGAAAATTAAATTTTTTAAATATACATTTAACTTTATCTTCTTTAAGTGGAAAATTGATCTTTTTATTTAAAAATTAATCATTTTAAGTAGAAAAGTCAACAGTTTAGTAGAAAATTAAACTTATTTGTTGCGAAATAATATTTTTATTCGAAAATTTATCTTTTCAAGTAGAAACTTAATCCCCTGAGTGGAATATTTTTTATTTAAAAATTTAACCATTCTATTTTTCGTTGAAACTTTATCATTTTTGTTGTTGAAAACTCAACTGTTCGTTTGAAAATTAATCTTTCTTGAAAATAAAATTTTTTTTTGAAAAATGCATCAGTTCTGGTTCAAGAGGCAACAGTTTTCTAAAAACTTTGACTTTTTTAGTTTGAAAACTCAACTCTTTTGTTGGAAATTCGTCTTTTTGGATAGAAAATTAATCTTCTTTGGTAGAAAATCTTTTTTTGGTTAAAATCTAATTATTTGGTTTAGGATGCGACTATTTGTTTAAAAAAGTTATATTTTTGGGTAAAAAATTTACATACTGGCTAGAAAGTTGAACTGCTTTATTGAAAATTAATTTTTTTTTGGTGAAGATGTACATATCCCTTTGATTAAAAATTTAAATTTGTTGTTCCAAATTAGTTTTTTTTTGGTAGAAAATTATTTTTTCAATTTAAAGTGTTTTTTGGGGTTTAGATTTCAACAAATGAATTAAATTTTAAACTTTTTTGTCAAAAATTAATTTTTTTGTTGCTCAAGATTCATATTTTAGATCAAAATTCATCTGCTTTGTTGAAAATTCCTCTTCTGGTGGAAAATTTATCTTCTTAGTTGAAAATCTATGCTTTTAGGTTAAAAGTTAAATTATTTGGTTAAAAATTTACCTATTGTTTGGAATATTTAATCATTTTATTTAAAATTCGTCTTTTTGGCTTGAAAACTTAACTATTTTGTTAAAAGTTCAATTAATTTGTTGCAAATTTATCTCTTCAAATTATAACATTTTTCAGAAAGAGGGAACGAAAATTTGGTCGGATCAAATTTTGGACAAAATAAATAAGGTCACAGGGGAAGGGGAAATCTGGAGAGGGTAAACATTGAGTAGGGTTAGAGGGGATTTGGAGGGATTAAGGGGGCAGGGGAAGAGATCAGAATAGAGTCATGGTATAGGTATAGAGGAAAACTGTTACATGATGCTAGGGGTAGAGGGGATTTGTTAAAAATAAATAAGGGTGTAAGGGGAGTGGGAAATGGGGAGGGTGTGACAATCAAGTGGGGGTAAGGGGCTTTGGAAGGAACGATGAGGGAGTAGATAAAGGGATTAAAATATAATATGGATACAGGGCTGAAGAAGGGGCTTAAGTGTGGTAGGGGTAGTTGGGATGATGATGGGGTTGACGGTTGATAGGAATAAAGGGTATGAGTATGGGGTTGAAGGTTGATATGAATAGAGAGGAAAAAGAGGGGGTTAATAGGCGTTAGGGGTAGAGGGGTTCTAGATGTAATAAAAAGTGGGGTAGGGACAGAGGAAATTAGAAGAGTATGAAAATTTAGTATATGTAGATCAGCTTTGGAGGGAATGAAAAAGAGTAGTGGAAAATATGAAAAGGCAACAGCGATCGAGGAGCTAGAGAGAGAGAGAGAGAGGAAAAAGAGGTCCCGGAGTAGAGGGGCTTTGGTTAAAATTAAGAGATGAGATAAGTAAGAGTGTTAGAGGAGGGTGTAATAGGGATATAGGGGCTAGAGAGGGGAGAAAGAGGTCTCAGGGTAGAGAGGCTTTAGTTAAAATTAAGAGATGAGATGAGTAAGAGTGAGTGAGAAGGGTTTAATAGGGATAGAGGTGCTAGAGAGGGGAGAAAGAGGTCCCGGGTTAGAGAGGCTTTAGTTAAAATTAAGAGATGAGGTAAGTAAGAGTGAGTGATAAGGGTGTAATAGGGATAAAGATGCTAGAGAGGGGAGAAAGAGGTCCCAGGGTAAAGTGCTTTGGTCAAAATGAAGAGAGGAGCTGAGTAAGAGCATGTGAGGAGTGTTTGACAATTGAGTGGAGGTAGGGGAGCTTTGGAAGGAATAAGAAGAGGGTAGGAGAACTGATGAGAATGGAATGGAGGAAGCTGGGATGGGCTCGACAGGGGAATTAGAAGGTGGTGGTAGATATAAAGGGGTCTAGAGGGACTTTCGAAGGGATGAGCAGGGAGTAGGGTAAATTATGATAATAGAGGAGGGGTAGATAATAAGTTTAGAGGATGAGATGGTGTTAGGGAAAGAGAAGCTTCTGATGAAATAAAGAGGAGAGTAGGGGTAGAGGGGCTTTGGATGGAATGAGAAGAGGGTGGGGGAAGGGATGTGAATGGAGCAGAAGTGGAAGAGCGAGGGGTGAAGGAAAATGGATAAGAGTAGTGCAGTTAGCAGTAGTGGCTAGGAAGAGGGGCATAGAGGTGACGAAGGAGGAGGAGAGTCTATAAACGAGTATTCTGAAAAAGTTTTGTATGTTTTTTTTCAGGAAGGTGGCTCAGTTGTGTGCAGCCTAGACAATGTCCGAAGTTTCTGGCTCTATATCAGAGGAAGAACGAAGTTTGTTCCGTCCGTTCACGCGGGAATCCCTAGCAGCAATAGAAGCTCGCATTGCCGAGGAGCTTGCCAAACAGAAGGAGCTTGAGAAAAAGAGAGCTGAAGGCGAGGTATGCAACCGTGTTTCTATTTTTTTTGGTTATTAACTTGTCCACTATGATGATTTAAAATGGAATGGACTTGCAATTTTGAAGTCTAGAAAAAATCACAACCTTTATGTAACGGTTATGTAACTGTTATGTAACTGTTATGTAACTGTTATATAATTGTTACATTGCAGTTACATAACTTGTATGTAACTGTTATATTGTGGTTACATAAATATTACGTAACTGTTATAATGCAGTTACATAAATATTATGAAACTGTTATATTGCGGTTACATAACTGGTATGTAACTGTTATATTGCGGTTACATAACGGTTATGTTATTGTTATATAACTATTATAAAGCTATTATATAACATAGGTATTTTAAAGTAAATTTCAAAGGTTGTGAAGATTTTCCGCACTTTCAAAATCGTTCGCTTTCTAAATTACATTGACAAAACAGGTGCGGATCTACAGGGTGGCGAATCGCACGATCACGTTCCCTCCTGCCATAATTTTTTTACTTGCCTTTATTTTTTCATTTTTCAACACAAAATTGAGACCAATTTTTTTTAAAAATAATATTTGCTGTTTTTTTTCCTGTTAGTTAGACATGATATGATACCTCGTGATAATTTTTATAATTTTAAAAATCTTGATACATTCTATTTAAAATTATAATCTTGAATGCGCAATTTCGAAATATTAAAATTTTTGAGGCCTTTAAATTAAAAACGTGTCTTTAAAATTTTTTTTAATTTAAATTACTTAAATGTTCGAAATCCTATTAAAATTCCTTATAATTAATTATATTCTTATGAAATCCAATCAATTTACTAAGATCAATTAAAAATTCTTTGAACTTTTATGAAAAAAAAACCTTTTACAATATTTAAAATCCTTTGGTGTCTGAATTCTGGTAAATAAATTATTTTTTAAGCCTCTAAAAATTCCAGAGAATTTTTTTTAATGGACTAGAAGATCTTTAAAATCCTGTGAAATCCCTTAAGATCCTTTAGAATTGCAGAAATATTCGAAATTATAAAAAATATCTTTTAAAATAATTTAAAATATTTTTAAATCTTGGAAATCCTCTGAAATTCCTTGAAATCTTTTTGAATTCTATTAAAAATATTGTAAAATCATTTTAGATCTTTGAAATCATTAAAAATCTCAATTTCTGTAAATAAATTCTTTGAAATCCAGTGAAATTCCATGTAATATGATATTTCCTAACAAATTCTCTGAAAAATTTTCTCAAAAATTTTTTAACGCTTAAAAACTCTTTGGAATCTTTGAAACTATCCTAAAATATTTAAAGTGCATTGAAATATTTTAAAATCCTATTAAAATTCTGGGAAATTTCATCAAATTTGTTAAATCTCAGAATTTTTTGTGTGTAATCATTGAAATAATAAAAAAACTTTTTAGTTTTTTTAAGCCTTTAAAAACGACTTTGAATTCGAGAGCTTTTAAAGATTTTAATTCTTTTAAAACTTTTATTTTTTATTTTTATTATATGACCATGGTCCGTTGATAGAGTAGCAACCTACATTACCGACTGGTGGCATCTTAGCACAGACACAAACCATTATCTCTGTCGGTAAATGTCTACACGCTGGTTAACTGTCGTTTATCTCGGAATAGAACCGGAAAATTTAGTAAAATACCTTGAGAGCTTTTTAAATTCTTAAAATTATTGCAATTCTCGAAAATCTTATTAAATTCGACATAGTTTTTTAACAATCTCTTTGATTCTTTGATAATATCTGAAAACCATATAGAACAATTTTTTTTAACTTTTGAAAATTTCTTAAAATCCTTGAAAATGCTCTAAAATATTATTATATTTATTTATATCCTATAAATAATTTAATTCTTAAAACGCCTTTAAAATCCCTTCAAATTCTTGAAACCTAATAAAAATATTCAAAAATTTTTTTAAATTTTAAAAAGTATTTGAAGTGTCTTAATTCTTGTAAATAACTTTTTTGAAATTCTGTAAAATCACAAGAAATCTGACAATGTTTTTAGAAATCCTGGAACATTTAATAAAATATATTAAGAGCTTTTAAAATTCCTTAAAATCATTGAAATCCTCGGAATCTCACCAAATCCGTTAAAACTTCTTTAAAATTTCTTGAAATCTTTTAAAATGCCCTAAAAGCTTTAGTCTTTTAAAAGTCCTTCAAGTATAATTAAATTCTTTTATTATAATATAAATATTGGAAATTCGGTTTAAATTTTTGATTTCTATTAAAGTGTTAAAAAATCCCGTAAAATAATTGAAATCCTTGGAACTCTAATTAAATAATTTAAAATCCTATAAAATTCTTGGTAATTCCTGATAATTTTCTAAACGTTTGTATATTTCTTGGGATTCTTAGTAATACCCGAAACTTTATCAAATTCTTTGAAATCCCTTCAAATCCCTTTAAATCCCTTGGAATCCCTTGAAATCCCTTTAAAATCTGGAAATTCATTAAAAATAATAAAATCCGTCGAAATTTCGTAAAATTCCATGAAATCTGATAATAATAGTTGAAATCTCTTGAAATATTTGAAGCCCTATGAAATTCTTAAAAAATTCTGAAAAATTGATCAAATATCCATTTGAGATCTTTTGAAAGCTTTTATAATTATAAAAATTCTCGAAAATCTGATAAGATCTATTAAAAATCCTTTAAAATGTTTGTTACTCTTGGAAATCCTCTGCAATTAAAAATTCAAATAAATAAAATAAATATTTAAAAACCTTTGGAATATTTCAGAATATCTTTATCATTTTTTGAGTATCTAAAAGTTTCTTGGAGTCCTTGAAAATACCCTTAAATATTTTTAATTCATTGAAATCTTTTAAATCTTTCGAAAATTTTTTTGTATACCTCTTTAAAATGGAAAATTTGGAAAAATTCTAAAATATATAAAATCCTTTGAAATCTATGCATTTTTCCCTTCGATATCCCGTAAGATCCTTTAGAATTACGTCAACCCTCGAAAATCTGATAAACTTCCTTCAAGATCCTTTGACGCATTTGTAAATCTTGGAAATCCACTGCAATCCCTTTGAAACTTTTTCAGTATCGTAAAATCTTACAGATTCTAAGAAATTGATTTTATTTGTATACAATTTTCATTGAATGCCTTTAAATCAATAAAATTGTTGAACATTTAAAAAAAAATCTTTTAAATCTGTTGAAAATTCCTTGGGTTCCTTGGAAATATCCTAAAATATTTCAAATCGTTTGAAATTTTTCAACGCCTAAAAACTATTTAGAATCTTTGAAACTACTTTAAAATATTTAAAGTCCTTTTAAATATTTTTAAATCCCATTAAAACTCTGGGAAATTTTTTTAAATTTCTTAAATCTTAGAAATTTTTTTGTGTAATCCGAGGAATCACCCTAAAGTTTTTAAAGTCCTTTGAAATATTTTAAAATATTTTAATTTTTTAAGCCTTTAAAAACTTCTTTGAATTTGAGAGTTTTTGGGATATTTTGGGATTTTTAAGCCCTTAAAACTCCTTTGAATTTAATATTTTAATAATTATTTTTTAATTTAAATTATTCAATAATTTAAAAAATATTTTGAGTCACCAGTCCGTTTATAGAGTAGCAACCTACATTACCGACTGGTGGCATCTTAGGATGGACACAAACCATTATCCCTCGGTAACTGTCTACTCGCTGGTTTACTGTCGTTTATCTCGGAATAGAACCGTTGAAAGAGAACCCGCCTAGGTATAACATGCTTAAAGAAATTCTAAAATATTGAAAATCCTTTGAAATCCCTTAAAATACCATTAAAAATTTGAAATCTATTAAAAATATTTCAAAAAATGTTCTCTTGGAATCTTCAAAAAATAAGGATTTTTAGTTTTAATTTTATTATTTTTTGACGCGAAAAAATGTGTGGCAACCCGGAAATGACCAAAACCTTATTTTTATTTTTGGAGGCGACCATGAAACTTTTATGAACCCATTTAATAATTTATAGCTGCCTGGATCCGCGCCTGCTGCCAAAATAGTGACTTAGAAAAATAAAATTCTTTAAAAAAAGTATATTATTTAGAAAAGGGTTACTATTGAAAATGTTATTTCTAATAATATATTACCTGTTTTAGGAACTTTTGTAATCATTATTTACATAAGTGGTTACGTAATTCTTGTAAAACGACAACGTTGTGTTTTGTTTGCACAAACAGAAGCCAATCATTTCGCCTTTCACACAACGCATAATTATGTGTCATACCTTTGTTTATTGTTTACATTTCGTATGGAAAATAGGCCAATCGAATTTATTTTTGTATACACATTCATCTGGATGTTCTTAGAAGTTTTTTTTCTCAAAGAGTGTCTTTTTTTTTAAAAAACGTGTTAGTCAATTCAAATATTTATTTTTAATCCTCCATCATCACTTGTGTTATGTCTCTTGTGATTTGTGTGCACCAGAGAGGATTCATTTTAACATCCAAAATTCTGTGGTTCCATTTTTTAAATATACTAGGTTTTTTTTTAGTTTTATTTACGAGGCCTGTTCGGAAAGTATCCGACTTTTAGAGGCAATTTTAATTGGGGTGTGTGTGTGTGCAATTTCTAGGGTTTCGCCAGAAATTGCTGAATAAGCTGCGATGAATGGGCCTGGGCGTTTACGCAGTGGCCACAACGAGGTACAAAGTTAGAGCGCAAGGTCGGAGACTTTACGGAAAGACCTCTAATGTATATTTGTATATTAATGATTTACTTTACTTATTTAATTATTAATTTAAATGTACAACTGTGGATGAAACTGACGTTTATATATAAATATTTCTTCAGTCCTGGAGAATAAAAATTCTTAAGTATATATTGCATTGGTGAACCGCGCGAAGTTGCAATAAAAAAAGATTAAGGTGTTGCTGACAATAGAAAATTGGGCTTTTTCCAACTGCCTTCATATTTCTACTGTACTATATCTATTGTAGCATTATATTTTACCTAGTGCACCGCGCTTGATCGGTTAAATGTTTAAACAATTGGAATAATTTCTATATTTAAGCTTCAAGGCATTTAACCTTTAGAAAAGTTCATTCGGTTGAACTTTTCATCGTTTTCAATTTCTTTTATTTTAATTTAAACTAACTTCATTTCATGGCTTAGAAACTTTCATTAAAAAACTAACTTTATTTTTAAAATAAAAATTTTCAGTTTTCTATCCTAAGTAGTATACCTAGATGGGTCTGTGACACCGGTTCAGTTCCGAGCTAAACGACAGGGAACTGGCGACTGGTCATTTACCGACAGACGATATAACAGTTTGTGGATGCGCCAAGATGTCACCAGTCGGCAAGACAGATCCCATCCTAACCGAAGTTGATTAGATACATAGTAGGAACCTGAATTACCGACTGATAATAGGGTAGTAACTTATATTACCATTATCGTATATCGGTAAATGACTACTTGCTGGTTTATTGTCCCTTGGCTCGGAATAAAACCAATGTCACATAACCCGTAAAGGTATGAACTTTTTCCTGAGTGATTATCAATTTGGTTGACATATTTTTCTTTCTTCAATGAAAAAAGCTTGGCTGAAAATTCAATTCCTTTGTTAAAAATTTATCTCTTTGGATAGATTGGATAATTTTAAAACTTTTTTACGGGAAAATTTGTTTTGGTTAAAATTGCGTCTTTTTGATTTAAAAATTAATTTGTCTTTTCGTCGAAATTTAATCTTTTTAGGTAAAAAATGATCCTGTTTCAATACATTTAATCTGTTCAGTTTGAAGATTCAAGTACTTTTGTTAATAATTGGTTCATTTTTAGGTTTTAAGTTAATTGTTTACTGAAAATTTAACTATTTAATTTTTGGTTAGAATTTTTTTAAATTGATAATTCAACGATTTTGTAAAAAATTTAAATATTTCTTGAAAATTCAACTATGTAGGCAAGAACGTTCCTAGATCGAAATCCCTACCTTGCCGACTTCCGCGCTAAGGTTCCAGAATATTCTCGACTACTCCCGATGAAGTCATGATATTTTAATCCGCTTCTAATTAATAAATTTTCTAAATTAATTAAATAATTATTTAATTAGTTAATTTTATGACGTCGTTGGGACAGATCAAGAACATTCTAGAAACTTAGCACGGATATGAACCACTCGAGCTGTAGAATGGCCTCGTGGTCGGTAAGGTAGGAATTTTGATCTAAAAACGCTCTTTACTATCGACTGAAAAAGATGGAGAGATTAACCAAATTAATTTTTTTAAATGTCCTAACGATTAAATATAGAAGTTAATCGAATTTTTTAATCGTTTAACTTGTCAAATGCGGAGCACTTATTCTACCACCAAAAATCTATTCCTGTCTGTGTTTCTGATGTTAAAATATGTCGCGTGCTGAATGTTTGCGATGTCATTGGTGCTATGCCTGTTTCTTTCCTCCACTTTCTTCCAAAAAAAAAAACAATAATAAAGATTTTTTTAATGATAAAGAGTTTTTGAACGCTCGTAGTCGAAATATTGAGATTTAAGGATTTTTTACAGTAAAAGAAAATCAAATTTTCGTAGCTTCAAAATTAAAAAACTAGATCGAATCCATTTAGAATCGAATCCAGTATGACCTTGAAGTAAAATTGTGAAATTCTTAGGACCCTACATGTTTCTCAGGTGGTAACGCGTTGGGTTTCTAGTCGGAAGGTTTCGGGCTCGATTCTCGCTGTCCACACTTTTTTTTAAATTTTGGTTGTTGCATTTTATTTCTTTCTTTCTTTCTTTTTATTTTTATTAAACATTTAAATATTCAATTTCCACGTAGAGTTTTTTTATTATGCAAAAATAAACATTTAAAATTTTTAATTTTGAAAATGAAAAAGAAATGAGTTATTTCGGAAAAATTTTGCTTTTGCAATTCTATTCATCATGTTTATTAATCAAAATAAATTATTTAGAAATTTTTTTATCTCTTTACTTTTTTATTTAATTAAAAAAAAGGTGTTTTAGTTTTAATAATTGTGAATAATATAAAAATCGCGAGTTTTTCCAATTGTTTAATTAATTAATTTTTTAACTTTTATGAAAGTCGACCCAATCGTCATCACATTGTAAATTTTTTATCTTTTTAAAATTTTCCGACGGATTTCGAAAGAGTACGGTAAAACTGAATTCGGAAATAAAATTGTCATGTTTGAATTACATAAAAAAAATGTGTAGTTTGGAACTTGCCTGATTTGAAATGGATTCGATCAGATACATTCAAAAATTCTAAACAAAATTTAAAAAAAGGTATGTTACATTTTCGTAACCGTTATATAACATGTCGGTAACAATTATGTAACATTTCTGTAACTATTATGTAACATTTATGTAACATTAATGTAACTTCTTCCTGATGTTATTTAATGATTTTGTAACAGTTACACTAAATTTAAATAACATAATGTACCATTTTGTAACAATTTGTAAAAGATTCATACATAAAAGAAGTTCCCAAAACCAAAAAAAAACATCCTTTCTGCTGTATCTTTGCTTAATTATTGTACAGTGTACATACATTTACAACGTCTGTAGATATTCTCTTTGTCCTTTTACCACTATTTCAGTATTGATTTTTAGGCGTAAACAAAAGCCACTAATAAGTGCAGCTATTGTACTTATTTTCTTTTCAGCTACGACGCTTTGTCTTCTTAACTATTAAGACTTCTGTGACATAGCAATTTATCATTTCCTGTCAATTTTCCTTCTGTGTGAAGTGTGAAGAGTATACTCGACAATCATTACTTTCCTGATCAAATATTTCATTTTACTTTATTATTTCTGTTCTTTTTCACTTTTTAAAATTAACTGTTGTAGATGCAAATTAATTAAAATAAATTAAAATGTGCCTACAATGAGTAATTCAGAAAAACAAAAACATTAGTGAACGTGTGTCTAAGTGTGAGTCTCTTTGTAAAATGTAAAGGCTGTTGCAAATTTTATATTCTGCGGCGAACTTATAAACCCAAAAATCAGAACAAAAGTAGTAACGAAAATTTTCACAACGTCCACAAAATTAAACAAAATTCAATATTTTTTAATTTAACATAATAATTTTTATTTTCATAGATTAAATTGAAAATGTAAAAATAAGGTTTGTAAATTCGCCGCTATCGCTTCGGAATTTCCTTTTATTTTATTCTATCGTTGCGTCTCTTACCAAAGAAAAAAAATTTCTTTGTTAAAAAAAAAGTCCTTTAATCAGGAATCTTTCTTGCTTTCTCTCTATATTTGTATCTCTATTCTCTATGTAACAACTGTTTCTCACTTCTCCAATTGCAGGGAAGTATATATGGACGGAAGAAAAAGAAAAAAGAAGTAAGATTTTGAATCATGCTAAGTAAAACGCTACACTCATCTTACTCTTCCTCCACTTCGTTTTCACAAAGTTTCTTGGTTCTTCTTTTCTCCTTTCCTAGAAATTTAATTAGTTCTTAGACCAATTAAACTTATACCAACTGAAAATGTATTAATGGAGTGAGCAATTCAAATATTTTCCAAAATTCACTTCTAAGAAATTTCCATTGAAAAAGAAACAATTTAGTTAAGGCTCATCTTCCCTCATCTTACTCCTCCCTACTCCTCATTACTTCTCCTACTTCATCTTCTTTTTCCTACTTCCCCTCATCTCCTATAATACCCCTTCTTTCACGTCCTCTACTTCTCCTTTAATTCCAATCCCATCTGCTATTTCTTGCTAACCTAATAATGCTCTCCTGAATTTCTCTCTCTTACTTTTATTTTCCTACTCTACTCACCCTCATTATTGACTCCCCCTCCTTTTACCTGCTTCTCCTCTTCCACCTTCTATACTTCACTTTATTTATTATTCATCTTCCATACTCACCCTAATTTCATTCATAATAAACCTAAAACTTTTTAAAATAATTCATCTTAATTTAATAATCCTTCCTTTGCTTCCCTTTACAACCTCTCGCTTCCCTTCCCCTACATCTTCCTAATCTACTAATCCTGCCCTCACTACTCTATTACGGTAACCTACTCACCATTAAACCCCTAGTTCCCCTCCTTTTGCCTACTTTATGTCCCATATTTTCTCTCTTCTCACTTAATCTTAACCTACGTCCACCTTCACATTTCAGCCTTTCGCCAAATTTTTTTTGATATATTAATCCTTCCTTACTTGCCCTTCCCTAATTACTCTCATTGACCCTACTCTCCCTTCTTTGCCTACTTCCCCCACCTGCCGATAATCTTTCTCCTATCGCATCTGATTAATAGATTGAGCAATTCAAACATTTTCCTAAATTCACTCCTATGAAATTCCCATTAAAGAAGAAACAATTTAGTGAAAGCAGACATCATAAGCCGAATAAAAAGGTTTAGTAGTCTATCAAAACGTTAATTAAGTCGCTCAAATCTCCCCCTGGTGTATTTCTTTCATCCCTTTCGCTGCATCTTCCTAATCTGCTAATCCATTTCCCACATCTTACTCCTCCCCTACTCAATATTATTTCTCCTACTTCATCTTTTTTTTCCTACTTCTCCTCATCTCCTTTAATACCCCTACTTTCATGTCCTCTACTTCATCTTCTTTTTCCTACTTCTCCTCATCTCCTTTAATACCCCAACTTTCACGTCCCCTACTTCGTCTTCTTTTTTCTACTTCTCGTCATCTCCTTTAATACCCCTACTTCCACGTCCCCTACTTTCCCTTCAATTCTCATCCCATCTGCTATTTCTTACTAATCTAATAATGCTCTCCTGAATATCTCACTCTCACTTTCATTTTCCTGCTCTACTCACCCTCATTATTTACTCCCCCTCCTTTTACCTGCTTCTCCTCTTTCACCTTCTATACTTCACTTTATTTATTATTCATCTTCCATACTCACCTTAATTTTCTTCTTAATAAACCTACAACTTTTTAAAATAATTAATCCTAATTTAATAATCTTTCCTTTACTTCCCTTTATAACCTCTCACTTCCCTTCCTCTACATCTTCCTAATCTACTAATCCTGCCCTCTCTACTCTATATCCGGTAATTTACTTACCATTAAACCCCTAGTTCCCTCCCTTTTTTTGTCTACTTCCGCCACCTGTCGATAATCTTTCTCCTATCGCATCTGATCCCATATTTACTCTAATTTCCCTATCTACTTCTTCTTAATCCAGTAACTTCTTTTCACTTTCCAATGGCTATCTTCTCTTTCCCTTCCTCACTCCCCCTCGTTTCCCTTAATCCCCGTTCTTTTGCCTACTTCCATTCACTTCAGCCCTCCTCCACTCACTACCTTTTCTCTCTCTTCATCGATCACTCCACTCCACTTCGCATTCCTTCTCCTACTTTTTCATAATCTACTAATCCTCTCCTCTTTCCACTTCCCATCCCTCACCTTCATTGATCCAATCCCTCTTTTCGCCTACTTCTCTCTTCACTTCAATTCCTGCACGTCCTACTTCCTAATCTTCTAATCCTTTCCCTCGTTTCCGTTCGCCTACTTTATCGTAGTCCTCGCCCACTCACTTCCCTTCCTCTTTCTTCATCGTTCACACCATTTCACTTCCCATATATAATACTATAGTGTTTTATTTCCATAGATTTAAAAAATTTCCAATGCAGAAAAAAGGTTTGTAAATTCGCCGCTATCCCATACATAACTACTTCCTTCTATATTACTAAACCTGCCCTCATTTTCCTTCTCCTACTTCCCGTCCCTTACTCAACATTGTTTCCCCTAACACCTTCTTTTTGCCTACTTCCCCTTCCCTTACTTCTCCTAAATTCCCTTTGCACTTCCAACTCCTTTAACTACTTCTTACTAATCAACTTATCCTCCCCTACTCCATAGTCCTCTTGCACTCACTTCCTTCCCCCTACTGTATCGTTCACTTTACTTCCTATATCTTCCTCTGTTTCTTCCTAATATACTAATCCTTTCCCTCTTCCGCTCTCGATCCCTCATTTCTCTATTCCTTCTCCCCTTAACTACTCATCCTCTTTTTACCCTGCAAACCCTTCTATCGCCTGCTTCCCTTTTCGCTTTAATCCCTGCTTTTATTCTTACTGCTCTGTGAATCTCCCTTCGTTTCCCTCCCCTACTCCCCATCATTTTTTTACACGTCCTCATTTCGTCTACTTCCCTTCCCATGATCACCGGTCTCTCAATTACCTCCTCACCGCTCACTTCCCTTTCAATATTTCTTCTGATTCTGCTTTTCTACCCTCCCTAATTTCCTCGACTCTCCTTCTTTTGCCCACTTTCCCAACCCTCCCATCATCCCTATCCTCTGCCTTAAATTCTCCCAATTTCTTACTTCCTCTTCCATACTTCACATGATTTCCCCTACTCCTTTTCGTTTCCCTGCTTTTCCGCCCCTCTCATGATTCCTCTTCTCTCACCCCCCCCCCCTCTTTCTACCCCTCTTCACTTCCTATTCCGTCCCCTACTAATTTCATAATCTTCTAATCCTCCTCTTACTTCCCCTGTCTGAAATAAGTACTGCTTACTGACATCCGATTAAAACTATGAAGGTTTCTGCCCAGGGCTACGAAACCCTGAAAAACAGAAGATAAAAAATAGTGAAATAAAAGGAGTGAATAGGACAATTACCAATGGAAGGTAAAATTCTGTACATAAATCATTGGCGAAGATATAAATACGAAAATAATTTAATCTCCGTTAATACATTTTCATGCACTATTGTGGCAACAAATATTGCGCTTATTGTCTTGTAAAGCTTGCAAGCTGTTCTCTATATTCTCTCGTTTCAAGGAAAACAATTTTTTTTTAAAATGAATTGAATTACTTTTTTAAAACAGATGAATGATTTCTATTACTTGAGGGCTTTGGTTGCGCAGTTCGATTTTTTCCTTGAAGCGAAAAATACTAGATTCAAAAGTTATTTTAAAGAACATTACATTTATGTAACAAATACTAGATTTGTTATTCTATGTGGTATTAAAAATTAAATGTATAATAAATAAAGGTAACGATTTGACGGAAATTACGTATCATGTAAATATATATTTATCATTTACGTAACCGTCATGTTACTATTTTTTAACAGTTATATAACATTTACATAACATTTAATTTATGTAACAAATGCAAGATTTATGTTTCATTTCCTAAAATATATAGAATTATAATTTTAATAAATGAATAAAATGATTTTTGCAAAAAAAATTGAAATTTATTCGAATTCAAATGTACCAGTTTCTAATTCAGATAATTTTTGAAACTAGGCTTCTAGCTTGCTGCAATTTATAGAAATTTTAATAAAACTCTTTTGAGCGATAGTAATTCGAATCTACTTTGAATAAATAAATATTTACCACTTCTAATAGCTTCTTCTCTTCTACTATCTTTTCCTGCTGCTCTATAAAATTTTAAAGAATCCAAAAAGACGCTCACTGAAAAAAGTCAGCAATGAAATTTACTCACAAAATATTGATAAATCGTGAAATAAAAAAATATCCCGAAATTAGTATTTTATAAGATATTGCCAGGAATTTACAGTAAAATTACCGGTAATCAAAAATTAAAAAATTAAAAAATGTTCTAAAATTCCCGGTACGTTTACCGGTCACTTATATTAACCTATCATAAATTATCGCAATTTTTTAAAAACTTTTTAGGAAACTTATGGCCCAGAAGTTTGATAATGTAAAAATTTGTTTAAAACTTTATCCGTTATTTATGGCAACTTGCCAAAAATTACCGAAAATTTCTAGAAATTAAAAAATGAAATAAAGTTGCTAAAGGTTGATTAAAAATGTCTTAAAATTCCCTGTAACTTTACCGGTAATTTATAGTAATTTACGGCAAAATCGAATATCCTGCATATTTTATTAAAGAATTTAAGGCCGGAAAGTTAGATTTAAAAATATTCAAAAATTTACAGTAAACTTAACGTCAATCTGTGGTAACTTACTATAAATTAGTGACAATTTTTGTTTTAAAAAGAAGAGTTTGAAGCCCGAATGATGAATTTTAAAATTTCTTAGAATTTACGTAACTTTACCGGTAATTTATGAAAACTTACCGCAAATTACCGGAGGTTTTTTAATCAAGCATTTGCGCTTTACTTCATTTTTTAAATATACGTTATTTTCCAGTAATTTATGGTAATTTACCGTAATTTACTGTTAATGACCATAATTTTCTGATGACCTTAAGGTCCGAAAGGTAGATCAAAAAATGTCGGGTAATTTGAGGTAATTTAAGGTAATTTCTGGTAATTTATGGTAAGTTACTATCAATTATTGGCAACGTTAACGCAATTTCTAAAAAATTTTAAGATCGAACGTTTGGGTCTTAAGTTTTTGTTCTTACAATTAAAAATGTTAAGATTTATGTTGTAAGTTACCATATATTACCGGCAAAGTTACGGGAATTTACCGAAAATTATAAGAATTTTTTTAAACTAACTTTCGAGCCTAAGAAGAAGAAATATAAAAACATTTCCGGAAATTTTCAGTAATATTTAGTAAGTTACCATAAACTACCGAGAATGTTACGGCAAATTAGTGGAAATTTTTCTCGATTTCTTGGTAAGTTTTAAATCAAATTTTCGGACACTACGTTCGTTTTCGAAATATCCATAAATTATTTATAAAGTTGCTTATTAGTTATTTATGGTAATTTACCGTAATTTACCGTTAATGACCATAATTTTTTTATGACTTTAAGGCCCGAAAGGTAGACTAAAATGTCGGGTAATTTAAGGTAATTGATGGTAATTTATGGTAAGTTACTATCAATTATTGGCAACGTTAACGCAATTTCTAAAAAATTTTAAGATCGAACGTTT
>JAAAKG020151667.1:0-31291 GCA_010014905.2 Druon quercuslanigerum
TCTGGATATATCAATTCTTTAAATTAGGGTTAATCTTCATTCTTTCGTTCGTATGGTATTAATTTTTTTCCGTGTGTTTTATATATTTCTCTGCAATTTGAAATCATAAGGGTTTCCTTAAAAACAAAATTGGACCAATTAAACAACTTTAAACTACCTCTACCTTTTATTTATGTCTAAACATGAAATCAGGCAGGATAAAAAAAGGCATTTTTACATTGAAATAAAAAGCATAGCAATTTTCATTAGAATTTAGAAGTGCATTGAAAAAAGTGCTGCAGAAAAAGCTGTAGATTTAGAAAATTTATGCCTCTTCAGTTCTTTTTTCATATAAACAACTGTTTTGGAGAAACATAAAAAACTAAACAACTAAAAGTATCTACTTTTCTCAGGAAATACTAAAATGAATTTCAAATTTAGTAGAAAGAACGTTAATTTTCTCTACTACAGTTCAATAAAAATGTATGAAATAAAAAAGCTACCAAAAATTAGTGAAAAGTGACCACAGAAATTTTACAATAATAGTACTGTTTTTTTCACGAAATTTAGTAACTATACTGTTTACCAAAAATACTGTAAAAACAGGCAACAAGTAGTTTCACCAAGAAACGAAATTTAAAAAAAAATAAAAATGTTAATAAAAAGATGTTTGAAGTTACGAACGTTCATATAAACGAAATTAACAAAAAATTATTTTTCAACTTTTGTTTGTCTAATCAATTAGAAGGACAACAAATAATATTCTATCGGAAAATATTGTCAAATAAAATTTGTTTAAGGGGTAGTACCCTTACACATGACCCATTATTTATACCTGCCTGATATAAGTTTGATTGTCGATATTTAAAAATATAAAAATGTCAAAAACCCTCATGATTAATAATGACAATTTTTCGTGTTTTTTTATTTTTAAATATCGAGAAGCAAACTTGTCATTTTTAACATTTTAGGTGTGCATATCGAATGGATGGTTTTAATTGGTGTTGCCGAACATTCTCACCTACTCGATAATTCGTAGGATTAATAATGAGGATTTTTCTTGCTTTTATATTTTCAAATATCGAGAATCAAACTTATATTAGACAGATCTAAATAATGGGTGATGTGTAAGGGTAGTTAACACCACAAAAAATAAAAAATAAAAACATTTCTTTCCACGGAATGTCATTTTTAGTCCTACTAAATGATTTAGGCGAAACAAAATTCGAAAAATAATCTTTAATTTTGTTCATATGAACGTTCGTAACTTCAAGCACATCGAAAAAGTGTAAAGATGGCTTACGATGTCGTACGACAACTTTCCATGTTTACGACATGGACATAGGAAGTTTTAAAGATGTCGTAACAATTTCGTTACGATGTCTTCAAATTTTGTGCCCACTGCATTGGTAGTAACTAAAACACTGAAATTAGTGAAAAAAGTAACCTTTTCAATAAAAAGTGACCAAAAGTGGAAAAAGTGACAGGTATGTTAAGCTGGCATAACACTATCGAGATATAGAAATGTAACCTATTTTATGATTTAGGGCTCATTTAGTTCTCATTTGGGCTGATGATCCCAAATTTTGGGCTCTTTTATTTTTTGTAAAAAATAGAGTTTGCACCAGATTAACGTTAAGCTGGCCTAACATTGCTGCAAAAGGTAATAAAAATGATTTCACGAAAAATTTACATTATAGAATAATTTAGGGCTCATTTAGGGCTCTGGGAATATGATCATGAAAAATGAAATTAAATTGTTTAAGCAGTTCTAGTAAAAATGACTTAAACAATTTCTTCTTCTATCCTATGTTAAGGCTCACCTAGGGCTCCATGAATATGATATTTGAATTTAACAAAAAATTATTTTCTTTTCGTTTCTCTTGAATAATTTCAGGTTCATTCAAGGCTCCTGAAATATCATCATGTGGTGCTGTGCCACTTTAACCCTATAAAAAAACGGGTAGAAAACCATAAAAAAATTTTTTCCCCTAGCGAAATTTAGGGCTTATTGAGGAATACTTTGGGCCCGTCGTCCATATTATGGGCTCTTTTATTTTTTATAAAAAATAGTGTTTGCAATATTTTAACAATAAGTTGGTTCAAGATTGCTGTAAAACGTAATCAAAATGATTTTACAGAAAATTCACACTATAGAACAATTTAGGGCTCATTTAGGTCTCTGGAAATATAATGAAAATTTAAAAAATCACTTTTATAACGTTTTACATCAATCTTGAACCCATTTTTTGTCAATCTACTGTAAACAATTTATTTTCATTTTTTATTGTCATATTCCCGGAGCCCTAAATGATCCCTAAATTATTCTATAACGTGAATTTTCTGTGAAATCATTTTTAGTATGTTTTACATCAATGTTCGGGCAGCTTAACGCTAAGCTAGCGCAAGCACTATTTTTTACAAAAAATAAAAGATCCCAAAATTTGGGTCCACGGGCTCAAATTAGCCCTGAATTATGAAATAGGTTACGTCTCTTTACCTTGATAGAGTTGTGCCAGCTTAACATACCTAAAAGTGACTTGAAAATTTAAATTTAAAAACTGAACAGAAAACAAACTATTTGAAAATTTATTTTTTTACTTCTTTCGGATGTTGAACAACAAATTTTTGTTGCTGGGCTGAAACGATTCGAAGAATTTCTGAATTTTGAATACCACCATGAACTGCGAAAGTCATAGCAAATAGTCCCCCTTAAATCGAGGACTAACGATATTGTTTCAATAAATTTGAAACTTATATTTGTCAGTAGGTTCATGTATTGAAAATATGTTAACAAGTTGTCGATTCTTTGATTAATTTTGTTACATTTACCCTTACCCTAATTTTTTAAATCCAGCTATTTAGGAATGCACCTGTTTTATAATAGATGGTATTTTTTAAATTTCTTTATGAGAAAACATTTTTTTTATACACTAGTCGCCCAGTGCGTGGATACTATTAAAATGCAGTTTGAACCGGATTTAAAGCGAGGAGCGAGCACTTTTATGTCAACACTCAGGAGCGCATATATAGTCTTTGAACGCACAAAAGTAAATGCGCAGAGTCGTTATGTAAACAACTTCTGGCGCCCCTGACTGTTCGAGCGATAGCCTTCATTGAGGGACGCTCCGGGGGAAAAACAAAACCCGCTGTGGGCGACAAGTCTATCATCAATTTCAGTACGTGCACGACACAAATAAACTGTTATTTAAATATCTATTATTACATAAACACTTTAGCCCGAATCAATATTTTCTAAAAAATATATTGCTACCTCTCCCAAATGCATTGACATTAATTTTGGTTTTATTTTTACTCGTTCTAATAAATTCTCATTAATTTAAGGTATGTCAAATAGATACATTTTTCCAACCTCAGCTTTTGATCAAATTTCATTAAAAAAATACATGTTCTTGGAGCAGTTGAATATGATTAAAAAAAATCTAAATAGAAAAATGCCAGAATACGAAAAAACGCATAAAAAGGGATTTATAAAAAGCACTTACCACCCATAAGGACAAATCCCGCCTTGTATTATTTGCCGTCGGTCCATTTAAGATTGAACATTTGTTTGTTAAATTTGTTTTTAAAAATTATAAAACTTATAAACTTATCATGAATGTTGCCGAATTTATTATGAAGATCTAAATTAATCGTCCGACATGGAAACAAAACAGAATTTTTCTGTCGACAGATGCCCCACTAATGCATTTGTTTATTAAATTTGATTAAGAGAATCACAAAATTGATTAAAAAATTATGAATTTTGCTGAAATTATCATGAAATTCTTCATTAAAAAAGTTGACATAGAAAAAAACCGTTTTTCTGTAGACCAATACCAGATTAATGATGACAAATGAAGAATAATGCAGTTGTTAAAAAATCATAATATTAATCAACAAATTATGAATTTTACTAAAATTATCACAAATTTCCTGATTAAAAAAAAATTAACATTGAAAACAACGAATATTTCTGTCGAAAAATGCCTTATTACTGCATTTGTACATTAACTTTGTTTATAATATAAACAATTATAATCATAAGAGAAATTTTTGATAAAATATTGTTTTCGATCAAATTTCTTGCGATATGACTTGAAAAACGTATATTTATGGAAAACCGTAGAAAAAGTTTGTTGATAACATTTTTTGTGTGAATTGTCTAATATTGGAATATCCTTAACTAATGTAACTCTTTGCAACTAAAGCGATGTCAATCATTTTTCTGTTATTGACGAGCACCGGTAACGTCAAATAGAAAAAATGGCAATTTTTTCTTCATATTTTTTTATTTATAAAATAATTGAAAACCTAATTCTTTCTTTTGTTTAAATTTTTGTTGTCCAAAACGGTAAATATTTGTAGGCTGTACGTTATTTTGAACCAAAAAAGTCATTTTACTTTAAATAGAAGAATGAACAAATGTAATTTTTAATTTTCCATTACTTTTTATGCTGTCGAAATTTGAATTTTTAATTTTTCAAGAAAATTCAAAAAGCTATTATGATATTCTTGTGGGCATTCAAAAAGCAACATTTTTCCTCACTGGACTTATTTTCATATTCTAAATTTTGACTTTATAAAAAAATCATTAGAATAAATTGTACGTCTGTTTGAATACTATGAATATCCGTCTCAAAAATTTTCAAAATACATTCAGTTCTGGAATTTTTATCCAAAATGGCTGGCTAACGAACTTGACCTTTATTTTAGCACACTAAAAGTATACCAAAGGCCAATCCAATCTGTCAATTCTTTCGAAAGTTATCTTGCTAATAAATTAAACATCTACAGACACACAGACAGACCGACAGCAACATTCGTAAAAACCTATTTTTCGGATTCAAGGGGTCTCTAAACGTGGACATTTGACAAAAACAGGGGGGGGGGGGTCAAATTTTACACAAAGCTAATACCTTCTCTGATGAGAATGTAAAAATTCAATTTGTTGAAAAAAAAAGAAATTTTTTCATCAAAAGCCTCACCTCTTTTTCTTGAAATTTTAAGAAATAATAGGTACTGATATCGTCTACTTAACATACATTTTACATTTAGCATTTTTTTGTTTTTCGGAAAAAAAGGATTTTTTTTCTAAACCTTGCCTTTTTTTGCAATTTTTGCACTTTTTGGGTTCTTCTTGTTCCAGTTTGTCAAATTTTTAAAATTATTTCTGAGTCAATGAGAAAAATGAAGAATAATAAGAAAATGGTACAGCTATTTAAATATTTCTAAAAATTAAAACATGAAGTTTGATAAAAACGACTGGCTTTTTCCTGTTAAAATTTTATGGAGTGGTAAGTAATATACCTTTATTTCCACAAAGAAACAATCGTCTAATCTAAAATAAAGAAAATACCAGTAAAATATAATGAATATAAGAACAGTAAGAAAAAATATGTTTTTTTCTCTAGAAATAAAAATATATTCCAGGTTTAAAATGCATGGTAAGTTAACTACATATGTTCTATCACTCCAAAAAATTTGAACGAAAAAAGCGTTGCCGTTTTGAACAAACTTTCTCTTTTAATTCTTAAACATATTAAAATAGTTTTACCTAAGAACCCAAAATTAGTTCTAATAGAAGCCTCAGTTCTTTTTTGTCATCGTTTTCGTTTTTGCTTACTTCTTACGTCAGCCACCTATCGGCAGAACCTTCAGTTTGACATGAATGGATAATGTTTAGAATCAGACAAGAAAAGAGGGGGTGATAAAAGATAGACGTGTATTTAGAATAACAAGAAGATACAAAAATATATATGTGGATAGACGTAGGATAGGGTGAAGTAACGAAGGGTTATTATTCATAGTATTAATTGATTTCAAATTACCCGCGTTTTTCGGCAGTCGCGCATGCGTCGCACAAAGCTGCTGGGCCTGACCTGTCAGCTGATGCCAGCCACCAAGCCTCGCATCTGATCGAATGACAATTAAGTATTAGTAACGCCCGTTTGAGTGCAAAGTTAAGTAAATTTGGTTAAATTAGTTGATTTAGTTAGTTCGTCACAATTAAGGCTTATAATTCTGTTGACGAAGAAACCAGTCTTACATTACACTACACTTACCTTTCATCTTCTCAAAATATTTATATTGTAGACATTCTCTGATAGCTTATGTATTTCGGTAGATGAAAATTGTATATTTTTTGATTGAGAAATATAATTTCTAATTATTTTAATTTGTTTCAGAATAATAATGAAAATCAGTTCAGTAAAAAAAAGAGAGTCCAAGCAAAAAGAAAAGCGAAATCAATTAATTCCGCTGTCTTCAACTTCGCAGAACAACTCAACCAATTCACAACCACCCACACCCACGCTTACACACATATTTTTTTAAAGTTAATTAATTATCTTAAAAATTAATGTTTAGTATCATTTTAAAACAATACCCAAAAATACCTAGATTAAAATTAATATACATGTGTATTAAAAAAACATACTCTTCGTTGTAAACAGACATCGATATTCCATTTCCTTACATTTTTCTTTTCATAAATTGATAAGCCATTGATGAAAAACTCTAGAAAATTTGGACAAATAAATTTTAAACACAATCTTAATAGTACAAGAATTCAGATTGCTACACGCCAAGAAACGGTTTTTATAAAACAACAATGTCGCATCAAATCAGTTTTTATACTTTAAGCAAAACATTACGTAACAGAGTGAACTTTTTCGGGTAATTTGAGACAATATTATGATCAATTAAACGAAAGCAATTTGGATTGAAATTCGTGGCAGCAGATGAATAGATGATGAGGTTCGAGGACCTCGAACCAATGACCATTATTCGCATGACCTACTGCTATAACTAAACGTTAGAATATGAAAATACATTATTTCCAGACGAGCGATAATCCAATAAAAACGAACGATTATAGATGCACCGAATATCGCGGGAAAATAGAACGAATCTTCAAGGTTCGAAGAGTTTATTAATTATTTTCATTATAGTCAATAACGAAAGAATCCCTTGACGGAGGTCGACGGCTTCCATGAGCCAGACACGACGTCAGAATTTCGAAGATATGGGTCGGATAAAATAGGTGCAGATATTTTAGATTTGATCTCCGGTTTGATTCTATGCGAGTTCATGAGTTGCCACCGAGC
This sequence comes from Druon quercuslanigerum, assembly GCA_010014905.2. Lineage (NCBI taxonomy): Eukaryota > Metazoa > Arthropoda > Insecta > Hymenoptera > Cynipidae > Druon > Druon quercuslanigerum. The sequence goes on from JAAAKG020151667.1 coordinate 7,089, forward strand.
TAAAAAAGAGGCGCATGGATTTTGATAGCAAACTGAGGGCAAAATGTATAATCTGTAAACAATTGATTAAATGAACAAGGCCCCAGAGGTTGGACACCAGAGACCAAGGATTGATTTTCAAAAAAGTAGATGAATACTTTTAAATGTTAAATATTAAATAGTGTCTATGATTTTTTTTGTAGATACGAGAACAGTCAAACAGTTGAATTTTCAATGAAATTGTTCACTTTCAACAGTATACTTGTACCCTCCTTAAAAGAAGATGATTTTTTGACAAAAACATATTAATTGTTGATTTAGAAGATTCATTTTCGACCTGAAAGAAAAAAATTTTTTTAAATCAATTATTTTTTAACCTAGAATGCATTAATTAAATTTTTAGTGAAAGAAATTATTTCCCAACAAAAAATAATGCATTTTTGATCAAGAAGATTAATTTTATACCATAAAGAAGTATTTTCACCCACTTAAGATACATTTTCTACAAAACAGTTAAACTTTCAACAAAGAAGTATATTTTCAATAAAGTATTTGATTGAACCAAAAAGATTAATTTCTGAAAAAAGAAGAAATAAAAAAAAACATGAACTTTCCACCCAATAGTTGCATTTTCAACTATAAAAGATAATTTAAAAAAAACGAAACATATTAATTTCTTTTGAAAAAAGAGAAATTTTAACTAAAATTATAAATTAGTTTACATTGCAATCCAGCAGTTAAATTTTAAATAAAAAAAGATAGATTTTCTACTTAATTTTTAAATATTTGATTTATTTTCTACTGAAGAAGATAAACATTTAAAAAAAATTGAATGTTTAAATTCTTGTTTGGAAAACAAATTTCAGCAAAATTATGAATTTGTCAACCAAAGAAAACTTTAAGTTAAAACAAAATTAATTTTTAACCACAAAAATAACGAATTTTTAATTATAATTATGAATTTCCAATGCAAAAAATTAATTTTTACAATAAAGTAGTTTAAGAAGATTTTAATTTTAAATAAAAAAATAGTTGAATTTGAACAAAAAAGACCTGGAAAGGTAATGGAATTTTGGAAAATTTGTGGAAAAGTCAGGAAACTTTGGAAAAATTACGCTATAGTTTTAATTTGCGAATCCCTACGCATGAATTTTTTTCGTAGATAATAAAAATAATATGATCGAGGAGTTTCGTGAAATTTTCAAAACTTTTGAAATTGTGTGAAATTTTCAAAAAGTTTTGAAATGTAAAAAATATATTAAAATATTTTGAAATAATTAACATTTTTTTGAAATGTTTGAAGTTTTTGAAATCTTTGTAAAGTCTTTGAATCCATCTTGAAATCTTGGAAATCTTTGTATCCTTCGTTTAATATTTTTCAATATTTTGAATTCTTCAACATTTTTTCGAATAATTAAAATCTTTTTGTGAAATCTTTTCAACTCTCTAACATTTTTTAAAATCTTTTGATAATTTGTGAAATTTTTAAAATATTTTAAATTCTGTTGAAATTTTTGTGACATTTTTACATTGTTGAAAACCTTGTAAAATATGTATAAATATTTGGAAAGATTGGTATTCTTTTGAAATAATTAAAATATTTAAGAAATATTTTTAAAAATTTTAGCACGAAATCCTTAGAAATTAAAATACTAAAGAATCAAAAGATTAAATATTTAAAATATTTTAAGATCTGTTGCATAAGAAAGGTTCGGGTTCGTTTGCAATCAGTAAAATATTTGGAAATTGAATTTACTTGACTGGATTTTTGGGAATTTGAAAAATGCATGGAATTTTGAAACTAAACTTCTGAATAATAGTTTTAATTAACATTGAACTACATTTTTAATATGCCGAATTCCTGAAAATAAAACCAAGAATCTAACGACCAAATTTGGATAACCACCACAAAATGTTCCCATTGCAACCTGAAAAAATAGACTAGTTGTTCCGAATTTTTGGGACGACGATACACTTCTTCTATAATATTAGATAAGAAATCTCGAAATTTCTCTCAAAAGAACACAGTTAATTAAAATTTCTATATAATTAAACTCGCCTGAAAATGTACCGGATGATAGAATTGCTTAAAAATATGATGTAAAACTTTTTGAAGTTTTTTGAAATATCTTCGTTTAACCGGACAGGATAAGTGTACCCCTATGAACTAATCAAGTCCCTAAGAAAAGCTGCAAGACAGTTTCCTGGTTGCAGATGATGAACAACCAGATTTAGAATCGTCCATCACGCGTGCCGCAAAATAGATAGGCGTAATGCTGGAAATGTATGCCGGCCGGTCGACCGGCGCGGCGCGACGAGACCCGCTGGATCCTCCTGTTCCAAGTATTACAAAATACAAAGAGAGGTAGGTGCGTGCCGAGACTACTGATCAAGTTGGAATGGTGCACCTTACAAGTTACACTACTGAGTATGGTATTGGAGTATTAGTATGTACAATTGTACATGCACTCTACTTGTTCGCACATCCGTGCTATTCTTCAGGAACATGTACGTACGTACAGTCAGGGTGTGGCGCCTTTGCCTGAACTCAGCAACGACCTCCGCATACGACCTCCCATTCTCTTCTATTTTTCACACGTCGACCCACACAACTGACCATTACATCAGAATACTCCTTTACACAGCGTTCGGATTAGTCCAAACATTCCAGCTCTGAGACTTCTAGCTCCTTTGTTCTTGATGGCTTTATTCATCGAGTGCAGTCATTCCTGACTCATTCCGAAATACCTCAAGGCAGGAGGCTTGGATCCACTGAGTGTCTATAAATGTCGTGTCTAATGTGACCTATAAAGAGTTCGAGATGAACCTTTAAAGCTTTTTTTTATGGAGATTTCAATTGCATGCAGTTGTATAGCTTGATTAGTGCCGTTGGTTGCCCGTTAGTTAAGCAGACTGGAGATACAGAGAAAGGAGCGTACCCTTTCCTCTGCCTCTGCTCCTTCTTTCATGTCTTTCCTATACTCCTCTGTTATACATTCCTTTTTTATTGCGACCACCACTCTCCCGATTGCTCTGCCTTATTTATTCTTCGTTGCATTTTGAATCTATTATCTTCAATCTCTTGGTGACTATCCCTTTTCATCTAGCCACTTCTCCGCAATTACTATCACAACCTCTTGTTACAAATTGCTCATTAATTTCCTATCCTTTCTTTCTAAGATATTCCAGTCCCATCACAAAAGAATACATTTTGCGTCTGGCTTTATTTATACTATTACACCTCTATCCCAGTAGAACTCCCTTCGTTCTTCTTCCTATTATTTGTATAGTTTTCTTTCCTTTTATTTCATTTTCATATGTTTCATAGCCTAATATTACCGATACCTTCTTTTTCCTATTCCCTATATCACTTTTATTATCTGCTGTTGTTTAGCCTCTCACTAATGCGAGCTCTATGTTCTTGATTTTTCAAAGTGTATTTTAAATATTTAAACCCCTTTATTTATTTCATCTTTAATCCCATCCTAACCCCTCTCCATCCTTCTCTCTTATTTCTCATTCCAAGTCTGAGATTAATCTGTTACCCTTAACCTGTCTTTGCCTTTCTAAATAATTCCTATACTCTCTCTTTATCAAACCCTTTTTTATCGTCATTCACAAAATAATTCAGCACGCATATCCATCATCCACATTCTTTTGCTTAACCCTATATGACTATATGGCTCTTTTTTGCCTTTAACTTCTTTCTTTAACCAATCCGATACAATAGTTACGCATAACTTATACAATGTGAATATTAGCGTCACTCCCCTGTAATATGTAAACTCCTTCCTTCGCCTCAACTTTTAATACACTCTACTATACATTATTCATTCTCACTTATTTTATTCTCTTTGTTATCCCTATAAAAATATTTCTTCCATTCTACCATCTCATTATCCTGTTTTACTCTTTTCCTTTCTTCTCTTACTATTGACTAGCCTTTAATTCTATTTTTCCGTCCTAGCCTTCTCTTTATCTTTGTTAAACCTTTATTTTCCTTCTATTTCTTTATAACACATCTCAGTATTAAGAATGGTTAAACTGCGATGCGCCACCTGGTGACAAAAATCCAAACTAGAAAGAATAGGCACGATTTTAAAGATGCATTTCAATTTATGCATAAAAGTATTTTAACGATTTTTTTGTAGAATTTAAAGTATTTATTGGATAATAAAAATAGTTCTTTATTGGAAACAAATTGTTGTAGATGAAATTGATATATTATACAGTGATCCAACACATCTTTTGACAGAAATATTTTTCTAAAAAAAAAACAATGATCTTACTGTTTATTGTGATTTTCAAAAGATTATAAACTTAAGTGAACTTGAAAATCTAATCTAAAAGTTAGGTTAGAATTCGTATTTAAATTCCAATCGTCTATGATTCGCATTTTTTGCATAATGTGCATTAAATTTTTATGACCATCTATTTTCCTATTTAACCATTGTTTTATACTTTAAAAAAATCGTAAAACACTTTTATGAAAAAATTAAAATACATATTTAAAACTGTACCTACTCTTCCTAGTTCAACTTCTCGGCACCAGGTGGCGAAATGGTAGACCACCATTTCCAATATCTCTCATTTTTTCTTCTATCCTCTTCATTACTTTTCCTTATCCTTCATTTACTTCTTTTTCCCTCTAACTTACTTCTTTTCTTCAATTCCTCGTTTCAACTACTTCAACCCCCTTTTCTATTAATTTGTCTTCTGGTGTTGTCTAACACTCTTTTTGTTTCTCCTACCATTATTTCCATCTCTCCTTTTATATTTCTCTCTGCCTTTTCCATAATCTTTGCCTCCTTCCTCATGTTTTTTCTTTCATCTACCGACCAATATATTCTTCCTGTTCTGTTATTCGTTACTTCCTTTTTTCCTTATTGTTATTACATTTCTTGGCCTCTAGTGTCACTATTAGAAGAAAGTGATACGAATCTATGTCATGCACCTCTAATTACCGTTCACTTATTTCTTTATCTCGTCATTCAGTGTCTTGCTCTTAGATATTATACCTCACTCCTCTCCTCATTTCCTTCTTCCTCTATTTCCTGTTCCCGCATTAAAATCTTCTCCTATTATACTATTATTCACTTCATTTTCTTTCATGAATTGTCTATCTCTTTTGATTTCTTCTACATACCTCCGTTAACATATATCTCTACTATCTTCCACCTCTCTTCTCCTCTTTTCAACTCTTCTATAAACTAATCCTTTTTTTTAATCTTTTCTATCCTTCCATGCTATGTCTTCCTCATTCCCGCCATAAAAGGTATCAATTGCGTACTAGAGAGAGAAAGAGTGCATGGAAGTTTGAAGGGAAAGCAAGCGAGGAAAAAGGAGGCGAGTTACAAATTTTGTTTTCAAGAGACTCAATAAATAAGATAGGGGGAGTTATTTAATTAAAAGCATGAAAAGAAGAATGAGAGAAGTTCTTCAACAATAGTGACACAGTAGATGGGACTGAAGTAAACGTCAATGAACTAGACAAAAAAGGCAGTGGAAGATAATTTAAGGAAATAGAGGATGACTGCAAAGAAGTACGAAAGTATATAGAGAAAGAATGTGAAGAGATAATATGCACAAGTATAGCAAGATATAGATTGTGAAATAAAGTAAGGTTACGGAAGAGTAACCTAATAGGGAGAGGAATAATTCCTAGTAGGAAGAGGAAACGTGGGTTGTATAGAAAGAATTTAGAAGATGATTGGACGTTTAAGAAAACTGGCAAGAGAATGTGGTGAGGATTTTAGGGGAGGAAGGATTGAAGAGTAAACAAATGTAAGCGAGGGTAATAGAGGAACGAATGAGAAAGAGTGAATGAGAAAAATGGCAAGATTTAGGTAAAAGTTAAATGAAAGTAGAATACAAGATGTAATATAAAAAAAATATATATTCTGTAAATAATTATAAATATAAAGTATAAGATGGTATGAAATACACTATTTAAATGCACTTTTATATACATCTCATATCTATGACAAGTGATTAATCGACAAATAATCAGATTCCTATTTTTCATCAAGCGTTACTTTCCCTTATTCCCTAATCCTCTTAATTAATTATTACCTGACACCTAACAGTTATCGAAAGTGATGACAGTCAAGAGTTTCGTAACCAAACTTAACAAATGTCGGGTACATCAGCCGAAGGTTTAAATAGCAACATCTTGCACTTTGCCACAAGCGATCATCTAAACTAAAGAGTAGACATCTCAGAACTTATTTCCTCTTTATATTTTTTATTTTCAGCCTCAAATATTACTTCCTTAATAAATTACAATTAAGGAAATTATATTTAGAAAGAGTTAAAATATAAATTCTTAATTATTTCATCTTCTTAATTCCTCTACCTCTTTTCCTCCTCTTAATTTACAAAACTTTCTTAATTTGGATGACCGTCAGTGGTGTTTTCTATAGTCATCGACAATACCAGCTTAAGATTTGTGAATATGTAAATCTTGTTATTGTCTATAAAGAAAAACCGTTGTACAATAGTTTCCCAAACTCAAGCATTTCAAAGTGCTGCCAATGCCCATGTGAATTCAAAAGCTGCAAAAGAGGCGGTAAATACAATTTTAAAACAAGGATGTATCGTATCCGTTCACTAAATAATACATGACGGATCCCTACTTTTTTGGCTGATAGCAATGCAGGGATCTACCTTATCGGCCGCTGGTAATATGAGTCAGTACCCAGGTGCATTCCGCTAGCACCTCCACAACGATATTTGAATATTTTCCTTATGCCTTTAATTTTGAGCTTTGTGCCGATGTTTAGGTTCTGTTAGGTTTCTCAAGAAACAGACTCTTGGACAAAAAATTCGTGTTTTTGAGAAAAATAAGAGAGAGCGAAAGTCGGGATTGGTGCTAAAGAAGAGTCCAAAAAAAGCTCCAAGTTCTGATATGCTCACATTTAGTTTAAGGGAATATTTTATTTTGGGGATAGCCTTTAAAAGATAGGGTTTGTTTTTTCAAAATTAGTTTTTGCAGGTTTTGAGAGCCCCCAAAAAACCGAAAATTTGGAAGCTGTTGATTTTGTATTTCTTTCAATTTTCTGTAGTGGAGGTACTGGCGGCCAGCACATCCACCTAAAAATCGATTTTTTGAGAAAACTAAAAAAGCCCAAAAATCGGCATTGGTGCCTAAAAAAGCCCAAAATTATGGCATAAGGAAAATATTTAATGTCCACTATGGAGGAGCGAGTGGAAGGCACCTTCAGTATCTTAGTATGGAACAGAACCAAAATTGTTTCAACGACTGATTTGTCGCTCAGTAATCTTTTACCTGTCATAGTAGCTTTATTTTTAATTTTAATTCAAAAAGTAGAAAGAGTTACGACAAGAGTGCTATCTGCCGTCGTTTGAGTTAATTATACTGTAACAAAATGGTTTTTACTAAGTGGTGTAAAATAAGTTTTAGTTTATTTACAACAGCTTAAGCTATTTTAGGCAATATTTATGGTGTTTTTTACAGATTATGTATTGGTGTTCTTTTGTCACTGATTGTACGTTCGAATCCAATTCGCTAATGTTATTCTTGACACAGAGTTGACAACGTGACGTAGTAGCTGACGTCAGAATTATTCTTTTAAAGCCGGTGAAAATTTTGCACAAATTCATTTAATTCTTAACCGCTCCAAACTTGATCGGCAACCCATTTTATCTTTGGTTTTTTTTTCTGTTTAGGGCTGGCTTTTACTCGCATATTATTGCGGTTGAGAAGCAAAGGAATCAGCCCGAGGCGAATGCAGAACTTGGCAGAAATCCGCAAATGGTGAAGTGGGAAGGGGTTATGTAAGCTGTGGCTATATCGTCGACCTTTAGGGCCGACACGAATTACGAATCACGTTGGCAATGCACGCACCTTACGCACTGGCAGGCCACTCACGCGTCTACCTTTACAAGCACCGTACAACAAGGCGTCTTGCACCATAGAATACTAATGCGTTATCGAGTATGGCGAGCGCCGCGACATGTAAAAAAAGACAATTTACTGTCGGGTCTCACATCTGAAATTTTATATCCCTTCGATACCGGATGTATCTGCATTCTGCAAAAAATCGTTTTTTATATTTTGAATCATACGAAATAGACTTTTGTAGTTATATTGTTTCTTCACTATAATCTCTGAGCAAAAAACAACAGAAAGGAAAAAAAATATCCACAGCCTTCTTTTGGATTAGAGCTTAGTAGGAAAATCAGGTTTTAGATATAGTAGACAAATGTTTAATTTTTGCATTATAATATGAAGTCATGTAATTCTTCTGTGTGCAAGCCTACTTCAGAAAGTGAATAATTGCTTTCGATATGAAAATCGGAATATAAAAATCCATACTTACTTCAACATGAGCGCTCAAAAGGCGTCCAACAAATACAAGTCCAACATTAGCTGAGTAATAATCATTAGTGTTTTGAAAATAAATTTTATTTAGTTTACAATCTCTAAACCTAATTGTACGAGTCTATTTCAGATTATTTCCGAAATATGCAAACAGCAAGTTTCCAAGTCTTTGAAGTTTATTCTTACGAATTATTCATCCAATGATTATAATGATGTTTTTGTACGAATTTCAGAATTTTGGTCGAAATAAATAAAAATTTATGGCAAAGGCACTATAAAAAGTATGGCGCGGAAAGAAAACTTAAAAAGCTTTGATCAGGGTGTTAAAAAACGTTTTCGTAGAATAGTGCTCATCAGATCACATGATTAAGGCACACAGCAATTGAATAAAATTTGTGGATGTAGAAAGTCATTATTATAGAAAACGATTAAAAAATAATCAGCATTAGATTATATATTTAAAAAATATTGAAGAAATTACTGTAAAAATTAGAAAAGCGATAGTAACCAATGTGGAAAGGAGACAGGATTGGTTGGAAGCTGAGTAACAGGGATGAGGAAAGATTGAGGTGAGCAGTGAGCACATTCACCACGAATCGCTCCCGGAAGCTACCAACAAGCCCTGGCTGGCTTCTTCACCTTATTCGAACTCTTTGATGCACCCGGGAGTCCGATAAGATCCCCCTCCAGCTACATTTCAAGAAAGATCGAGGTGGAGGTCATCTGCAGATTTGTAATTAAGGAATGTCTCAAAAGGTGCTATTGCTCTCTGAAAATGAAAAGGCTATAATTAATTTCACTTTGAAACTAATTATCTTAAGTTCGGATAAGAAAAAGCTCAAGAGATTTTCTGAATTTTAGATTATTATCGGCAAAGAGGAAACAATTGTTTGTTTATATTGTGCGTACTCTTATTTTGTCAGAATAAAGAATGTATGATAAGTAAAGTATCAGCAATAATAAGAAACTTTTGGATAAGTCGGATATAAATTTACATGAAAGGATTCTCACAGTTGAAGGACGCAAGTTTATTCTAGGAGCATACTTCGCGAAAGAGAGGGAGAAGACGGTCTTTCCCGTTTTTGCTCGTATTGTTCTTTCCAATCACGTTCATCACGACTGCGAACGATTAGTTTAGTAGCAGTCAGCAGAGCGATGACCGTCTTGAGTCAGACCTCGTCGGGATTTACTTCGCTCTCTCTCTCTCTCTCTCTCTCTCTTATTCTATCTTTATTTCTATACAACATGTAGTTATTTCTATCTTCTTTCCTCAATTTTTTCTCCTTTCTCTTGCTCTTCTCCCGCTCTTTAAAGATCCTCTTGAGAGGCAGAGGATATGCCCCGAGGATGGCGCAATGATCTAGGGTCGCCTTACTATGCGGCCTTCTGCCGTTCTCTAACTAATACTAATTGCGTCACGCCCATTTGCTCAGAGTACGCTTCCTTTAAATCTTAGATATAACTTTTTTTTAAATCGTTAAGATCTGCTAATTTTTATTCTGAAATACACTTGTAAATTAAAGTTTGAGAACTGAGTATTAAATTTTAAAAACCGTTTATCAAAAATTATGAACCTGGTATTGATACCTAAGAACCGAGTATTTTGAAAATTAAGAACCTAACCTAGTATCGAAACTTAAGAACCAAATATTGAAATTTAGAAAAAAGAGCATTAAATCATGGAGGCAAATGCATGGGTGGATGTATTACACATAATGATTGCTTTGTTTCCTCGAATGCTTTTTTGGAAAGGAAACAGAGCTTTTACAAACCATTTTAATTTATTGAAACAATTGACAACAATGCTATTAACATCCTGGGACAAAAATATAAATAATAATCATATTGTCATAAGTTTACAAACAAAACATTGATGTCAGCTTCATAAAGGGAGACAGATGTCAAAAACATTTTCTATAAAGTTGGTTATCAGCCTCATGAACTAACATCTCGAAAGTTTCAGTTTCACATAAAACTCTTTTTACGCGAACTATTCTTTAAAAATCTAGGTTTCAAAATCCAATTTTCTTCATATTGCTGCAGTATTTACTACACTTCTCTTTAATTTGATTCTCCAGCAGGTCTTTCAGCAGCATATTTTCTTCTAACATTGTTAAAGTTATTCGCATTTTACATTTTTATCCAATTCTAAAATAATACTATATCTATATGAATTTCTAAACGTGGTTCGGAAAACAGCTCGTGACCTTTGGAAGGTAGTCGATAGTCGTGTCTCATAGTTCACTCTCTAATGCAAGTAAAGTACAAGTATATAATATATAGTAAACGAAAGTGCCACCGTAAAATCCAAGTTACCAGCTCTCTACTGCTTCCCTGTCCCATTGTTCCATCAATTCTACCTGTTGCACTACCACCATCCGGAAAAAATTTCAACACGAAATTATTCACTTTAATATAATTTAACCTTTTTTGTGCACCCCTTCCTCCCGTAGAAAATTGTGCACACGGGGTATGACATACTCCAGTCATTTTAAACAAGTGATGCCGTCAGAGACGAGAAATACCGAGCCTGGCTCGATTTCGTCTCGTTCATTACTCGGTTTCGTCTCGTTTTCGTGAGCTTATTCCTCGTTTTGCCTCGTCTCGTGGTGTCTTTTCTCGTTTCTCGCCTGGGTTTTTTGAGTAATGCGACACATGTAAGCTAGTGGAGCGGGCAGCTCGCAGGAACGTTCTTTTTCACTCTATCGCGCTCATACTAATTAGCGTTCATTAATGAATAGTTAGAGTCTAAATATCATTACATATTATATTTTTTGCCCCTTACTAATTAGTTTGATATCAAACACAACTATCTTTTCATTATTTCACAGATTTGACTTCACTGTATTAGTATATCATTTTTTTCAATGAATCATTAATTTTGCCAATTATAAGAATAGAATATATGAAATGAAAAGGTGGAAATATAGGTATATTTTCAAGTCATGTAGAGTTTAGAGAATTTAACCCTATTTTAATTTTTAATTTTTTAAAGGAGAATTGAAAAACTGTGTGGCGTCCAATTTAAACGGTAGGTAAATAAAATACATTTGTTGGGACGTTTATAAAATTGAACGTGCCTAACTACATGCGCAGTCGATTTTATAATTCACTTCAGTGAAATTCATACATCGTTATTTGTATATTCATATATGGGTATTTCTATAATTATATACATAAAAATTATTATAATTCGGAAACCCATTATCACTGACTATCTTCCTTTTGGGACCCTTATGCATATCTGAGAGTAGGGCTAAGTTAAAATAAAACAAAATAAGTGAAATCGCAGATTTGTGGAAAAATTATGAATGTTGTTTTTGTTTATTAGTCACCATAATAAACCCAATTTTTTAAATATTGCACTTGGTTTATTTTAGTTCATAAGAAAAATTAATTTTTATATGAGGCTCCCAAAATCAAAAATAAATAAAAGCTCTAAAAATGATGAACAAGAATTTACAATGTTTTCATGTTTTATAGTTATTACAACCGATTTCTAAAAGAATTCACAGACATTTAAAACAAAGGATCGCTCTTTTTAAATATCTCTAAAAATTTCACCAAAAAATAAATTTGATTAAAATTTGAAACTATTGAAAAAGATTTTACTCAAATTTCTAGATCGAACATAGACGTTAAACGAGTCAAAAGATTTCAAGCCATTCGCAAAGAGTTTAATCTATTAAAAGAATTGCACAAAGATTTACAATGTTTTCAAGTTTTAAAATTAATAAAACAGATATCTGAAAGAATTCACAAAGATTTCAAAGAATTGATCGTACTTTTTAAATATCTCTAAACATTACAAAAGATTTCAAAGATTTTGACAAAATTAAGAGCATTGAATATTGAAATATTCCTACCGCAATAGAAACAAAAATGTTGCAAAATCGGTAAAATACGTGCCTTGGTACAACTTATAACGTCATTCTATTTATTTCGAGATTTATTTCAAATATATAATACATATTATGTGTATACCTTAAAGTTGGGAATTATTGTTTCGTCATCAGGCAAGTGGAATCTTTTCAAGTGCCGCTGCAATCCACTCGTATTGCCATCCGTCATTTTTATCACAACTGGAGCTTCATTAGTTGCGCAGAGCTTGTATGTCATAATATAAAATATTTGATGCAGTGATTTCCATTTTAAAGCTTGCTTAAATGGTTTTCTGATTGCTTTGGATCTTCTTTTCGGTGAACTTATCGGCGTATTGTTTCGTGTATTCTTTGGAGCGCCTGTTGGTGCTACTGCTCCACACTTTACTTCACTTCACGCTTTAAAAAGTTTTTTAAAGAGAAAGTATTGTATCCAAAAATTTTTTGAACAAATAATTTATTTCAAAGATTCAACCACGGAACCCTGTGACATATTTGCGAAGACTGACTGAGCCTCATTTCGGAAAAGGCATCTTTCAGGCAGCAATTCTATTATTATCTGTAGGGACATTTTTCATTCGGGTGAGATTTCGGAAGGCGATTTCATATTTCTTGTGTAAATTCTAGACATCCTAATCTAGAAAGCAATCAATCACACTTTACGATAGGATTTACCTTCTTCCGGACTGCATAGACTTCCTGCAGTTGTAAATCAGTCAGAAGCTGTAAAGTAACTGTAAAGTATTTGCAGTCGCTTGCTCACATGGAATCTTGGATGTACCTGTAAATACCCTTGGAAAATGTTTACAGCCTGTTATTCTTGTTTGAATAACATAGCAGCTTTAAATATATTAGCTACATCTACTGATGTTCCAAATCTTTTTAGAAATAAAAAATATCGTGTTTCATATAAACAGTTTTGGGGTGAAGCAAATAATACAAAAATATATAATTCAAACAATCTACTGGCATATTAACAAAAACTTTTTCTGATCAGGTCTACGTCTCGGGAACAAAATATACCATAGGCTGTAACGAAGGGTATTTAGTCCTGAGCTAAAGCGTTTCCGATTATCTTCATGCATGAATATAAAAATTTCCATACATGAATTTCGTAGGGTTGAATTATAAAACTAATTGTGTTATTATCATATGAGTTTATATGAGTCTTTTTTCTGACGAAGAACTTAAAATATGCATATCTTTTCAACTTTCTGTTTCATATATTCTACTGTTATAAATGGCAGAATAAATGTTTAATAATAACAAAGCATACTAATACAGTGAAGTCAAATCTTTGAAAAAATCAAAACATAGTCGTGTTTAATATCAAATTAATCAGTAATAGACAAAAAAGTACAAAACTTAATCATATTTAGACTTTAACTATTCGTTAAAGAACACTAATTAGTATTAGCGCGCACATCTGTCGCATTACTCGAAGAAACCTAGGCAAATAACGATAAAGAACACCATTATAGACGAGTAAGAATAAGACGAGACGAAACGAGAATAAACGAGACGAGAAATACCGAGACAAGAAGGTATGTCTCGTCCCGTTTCGTCTAGTTTCTCGGGATTTCACGCTTTAAATCTTAATTACAGGTAGATTATTTGTGATTTGGACTTCACAAAAATTACTCTTCATGTTTCAAAGCTTGAAAAATGTGTTATAAAAAGTTTTATCGTGATTTTCTTATATGAACAATTTATAAGAAATATAAAAGTTGATAAATCCGGAAAATGAACTTTTTCACTTAAAAATTCATTTATCGCAAAATTTCAAAAAGTATACTTATTTCGCTGCATAAAGTCACACATATTCGAAAAAATCGAATATCGTGATAGATAAAAAAATATGTAGGGTGCACACGCTGAGGCTTACCAAATATCTTGCAGATTTATTGTGAAAAAAATTAATTTATTGGCAGTTTTTTACATATAATTACATAGGCTAATGCGAAAACATATAAAAATAATTATATTTATAAATGGCGTATTCGAACGCATATTTCGAAGGATCATCTTTGAAGCCGTCGTTTTCAACGTTTACCGCCTGCAAATACTCTCGAATGGGCCGACTTCTCAAATTATAAGGCATTTGCTTACATTAAAAATAGGCGTATAAAATTAATTATGCTCGCGCTTTATTATTAATACTATGAACTCACTAATAAGCCAAAAATATCAAAAAAAAATAAAATAAAAAATTAATAACATAAATATACGTACTATGCATATGGGGTAGTTCATACCCCAAAATTTCGGAACTTCTACTTCTCACTGTTGCCGAGAGCACGCAAAAGTCGAACGGACGAAACTATGTACAGAGTCTTAAAGTAGTAATACTTGACTACACCAACATGGCGGTACAGGTTCGAATTCGCATACTAAGTATTCGAAAATCGCACTTGAAAATTGGTTGGGGTATGCCATACCCCATGTGCGCAACAAAAGTTGAGCTGACCTTAAATACATGATAAAATCACAGTAAGCATAAACTTTTTAAGAAGCGATAACATTGATAAAAAGAGCACGAGATACTAAGGCGGCAAATCTCTTTAATAAATCCACATTCGTCCTTTATGGATGGACATAAAGCCATGTATGTAACCGACTCGCTATAATAAACTTAGTACTCACGACTACCAGCGAAAAAAGAACCCTGCGAAATGGTGCTTAACGCACATTAAAAGTATTGGTAATAGCCAAGATTCTTATAGCCGGTATAAATAACTTTTATGATGCCAATTTGATCTTTTAGACAAATTATATATATATCTGGTGATTGTCGATTACACTTCCGGAGTTGGTCACCATTAAAGTCGTGAATAACAGTTCAAGCTTTATGTAACACGGAATATGTTGCAGAATGTATATGCAATAATAAAATAGTCAAACCAGTATGAAAATGATTTTGAAAATAGTAGAAATGTGAATTACGTACCGGAAAAAGGACAGATCGGACCAAGATTGAAGGATGTAATTGAAGAGAGCACGTATTGACGCGAAACGATAGAGTAGTGCGGACTGCATATAGTGTATAAGTATAGTATCCTTCAATGATGTATGGTAATCGATTGACGGGCGTTAAGCGGACAATTATTAAGTCAAAGCGACCGTTGCCTTATTTCCGCCGTCGGGTATAAATACCCGAATGATCGTAATCACATGCCTTCTTCCTGGAAGCAGGCACTTAGATATACATATATATTCCTCCAGCATCCTCTCGACGCTTTTTATCTTTCCTTACTGCTCTACTCTGAAAACGGTAGGAGTTTCTGTGCCCCAGAAGCAGAGAAAGCAGAAAATTAATTGTTCCTCCTTATCCACTATCTCGTTTAGCATTCAGCATGAATTATTATACTTTCTTCACACACTTTTCCGCTCCTCACACATCATTCTTTTAATCCTAATAAGGGGCATAGGATTGAAAGGACTTTTGTGTATGTGATTTGTGTGGATGTGTAGATTTAAGCAGGTTAGATAAATCTAGCCTGCATTAACTCATTTTTTGCTTATAAGGAAAATAGCTTTGTGAGTACTTGTGTATATATGTGTAAATTGAAGAAGTCAGATAAATATAACCTGCTCAAATTTATAGGATTTCCAAACTAGCACAAGGGGTTTTGGAAAGCTTGCTTAAATTTTGCAATGAGATAAAAAAACAAAAATATGAATCTTTGATGCAAGTATTTTTCAAGTGTGTAAATTGAACTATTTATCGTCCAAACAAAAGAAAATCTTACCACGTGAAGATACTTTTTTTGTAAGTAAACATTGCGTTAAAATTGGCGCAATCTTGAATATTCAAGGTACATAAGCTTGCATCGCAAGGTTTGGGCAAGCTTCTCAAGAATAAGAAAATGGTATCAAAAGTTTCCTAAAAGCTTATCCTGCAAAATCTAGAAAGCATTGCGGGAAGGTTTCTGGAAGAGATAAAATTTTTACTTTTTTTTTAAATATGAAATTTGAGAAGCTTTTGCACACACTCAACAAGTTGAAATTCTAGGATAATATGAGGAAAGACGACTGTAAAACGAATTCAGTTTAAGATTGTCAAGTAATATTCCTTTATCAATCTTGCTGTGCTCCGATGTCACATGGTAAAAATGTTTCTATTTGTGGGAAGCTTATTGGAAGTTTAAGATAATAGCTTCTAAATAAGCCCAAACTTAAGCAGCATTTACATTAGTTGCGTCGTGAGAATGATTACATGTTGGCAACGTTTGAATGATTAATCCGCCATTGTTTTTTCAACTTGAGGAGCATTTAATAGATTAATCCGTTATTATATTCTGCGACTTGAGTATTAATTATATAGTATCAACGTTTGAAAGATTATTCCGCCATTTTTTTTGCTACCTGAGTAGCGTTGATAAAGGTACAACTTCAAAAGGTTAGTCCGCTTTATTATTTGTTGAAAGTTAAGGAGCTTTTGTAAAGTAAAAACATTTGAAAAATTATTCCTCTATTACATTTTGTGACTTACGTATCGACTACATAGTAGAAACGTCTTTAAGATTACTTCGCCATTACTTTTGCTATCTGAGTTGCGTTGATATCGTTACAACTTTTGAAAGATTGATGCGCCATTATCTTTTGCGACCTGAGAAGGGTTTACAAAGTAACAGCGTTTAAAAGATTAATCCGCTATTATTTTTTGCGACATAAGGAGCATTCATGAAGTAACAGTATTTGAAAGATTATGCCGCTATTACATTTTGTGACTTGAGTATCGATTATATGGAAGTAGCGTATAAAAGATTCATTCGCCATTATTTTCTATTATCTGAGTAGCGTTGATAAATCAAAACTTTCTAAAGATTAATCCGTTATTATTTTTTGTTCCCTATGTAGCGTTGATAAAGTAGCAGTCTTAAAAGTTTAATCCATCATTATTTTTTGCGACCTGAGAAGTGTTCATAAAGTGGCAGCATCTGAAAGATTATCCCGCTATTATATTTTGCGACTTAAGTATCGATTATATAGTAGCAACGTTTAAAGGAATAATTCGCCATAATTTTTTGCTACTTGAGTAGAGTTGATTACTGTACAAGTTTGAAAGATTAATGCGTCATTATTTTCTGCTCCATGAGTAGCGTTGATAAAGTTAGAAGTTCAAAAGGTTAATCCGCTTTATTATTTATTGGGACTTAAGAAGCGTTTGTAAATTAAAAACATTTACAAAATTATACCTCTATTACATTTTTCGACTTAAATATCGACTATATAGTAGAAACGTCTGTAAGAGTACTTTGCCATTACTTTTGTTATCTGATTGCGTTGATAATGTTATAACGTTCGAAAGATTAATCCACCATTATTTTTTGCGATCTTAGAAGGGTTTATAAAGTAACGGCGTTTAAAAGATTATTCCGTCATAATTTTTTTTTGACCTGAGACGTGTTTATAAAGTGACAGTATCTAAAAGATTATCCCGCTATTATATTTTGCGACTTAAGTATCGATTATATAGTAGCAACGTTTGAAAGATTAATTCGCCAAAATTTTTTTTTACCTGAGTATGGTTGATAAAGTTACAACGTTCGAATGATTAATCCGCCATTATTTTTTATGACTTGAGGAGTGTTTATAAAATAACAGAACCTAAAAGAATAATCCATCAGTTTCTGCAACTTGAGTAGCGATTATATGGTAGCAACGTTTAAAAATTAAACTGCCATTATTTTTTTCTACCAGAGTAACGTTTATAAAGTAACAACGTTCGAAAGATCAATCCGCTATTATTTTTTGCGCTTTAAATATCAATAATATATAAAAGATTATAAGCAGATAAACTGACAAAGGAACACTTTATGTAAAAATACTCATAGTCTCATATTTGGAAGTGCAAAAAAGTAATTCTGCAAAATTAAACATTACACAGGAAAAATCTGTAACTCCCTTAATATCTTTAAAATCACCTAAAATTTTATTGAAAGCGACGAAAATACTTTCACATATCTTGAAATTTTGAAATTTGTTTCATTTTCGTCGTGTATGTTTCATTGTATTATGATTATACCTCCATAGTTTTTAATGTAAAGTGATGCACTAATAAAGAAAGGTAGTTATTGCATTATTAGAAGAATATAAATGTTCCCACGTAATTTTTTTCCACGATTCGCAGCTTCCGTGAGGGATATATCTTCTTTGATGCAGTTTGAAGTAGAGGGGAGGTGTCACGTCGCGTCGGTGTAGAGTAGACTGTAGGTAGTGTTGTACTAAAGGTACGCGCCTTTCCGTTTATATAATAAAAGAACCGTACCGGGTTCATACCGGTCTCGCGAAATACCAGCGGTACTCCGATTATGCAACCGCGACGGCATTATTCTGGGTTAAATAATATTATGTCACAAGGAAAGTGGCGGCTTGTGTAATTCCACGCGTAAGACTCTCCAGACAGGATTCAATCTCCCTTATCAGAAAAATCCAACTTACGCCTGATACATTTTTTCATTCTGAGCATATAGATAGAATGTCTTGGATTTGTGTGATTTTTACCCTGTCAAGTGTTTTTGTTTCGGGCAAACGTTTGACCCAAAACAAAAGCATGGTGTCAGTTTGTAAAAATGTAGTTTTTACAAATTTGAGACCTCAGTACGATTTTTGAGGTTTCAATTAATTTTCTTTTCAATAGCAATTTTATAAATGACTGCTTGCAAATACAAAGATTTGTGTGCACAATTTGTTATGAAAAAAACCAAACTCAAATGTTTCACTCCGAAACTGAATAAGTTGACGAAATTGGATTTTTGAAATGTCTTATTGATACAATTTGTCACTACAGGTCGTAATGAAACTCTGAAGAAGACCAACATCTGAATCCTTTGTTTTTATTATATTATGACCGTATAACCAAATTAATTTTATTCATGAAGAATAACAAAGTTATTTTTTAAAAATTGTGATGATTATTTTTATTCAGGTCTATAAAAAGGAGGGAAAAAGGGGAAATGGTGAAAGTGAATTATTAGAATAGTTTCAATCTATTTATAGCGTTTGTCGCGCGCGTAAGATTTCGGGTGCTAATAAACAAAATTTATTTCTTCAATTTTTGACATAAAATATAAATCGATCGAGGAAACAGCCATTAGTAACTTCCTATGTTAAACAAGTCTTTAAGATCTCAGCTTTATAGACACGCATTACACTTATATATCGTGGATGGTCGATTAAAGATACGAATCTATTTTACGATCCACACGTGCCGGATCTGATTGGCTCTTCTTCACCACTTCAATCCGATAAAACGTAATGTAATATAAAGATGTAACTGAAGTTCGCGACTTTTACAATCTCAAATATAATTTTGTTTTAATTACTGCAATAAATATTTTTGCAATAAAATGAATTAAACAAATTACTTTAGACGTCAATCACGCTTTATCCACTCACTAATTCTAATGTATAAAATTCTATGTTTATAAATTTATTCTAAATTTTCCCTAAATTCTCAAAAATAAAAAGGTTTCGAATTTTCCTCTATTAAGATAAAATTTTAGTTTGCTGCTGTAAAAAGTGAATTGTAGAATAAAATAAGAGAATGGAGTGTTTTGTGGATTAGAATTTAAAAAAATGTATACATTATACATCGCCTTCTGACTACCTAAAATAATATATTGCTTTATTTTATTGCTAAAAAGTTTATTTCAGTAATTTAAAAAAACGTTAAATTTTTTTCGTGAACGATGCGAACTTTAGTTAGGCATATAGAGATAGTTGTAATAAAAGAGAATGTTAATAAATTATAGTGTGTTACATAGGCGAGATGACGGCTGACATTTTTCAATGAAACTTTTACCGAATAGGCGTCGTACAAGAAACCCAAGTGGAGGTTTGCATGGAGAGATTAAGTAACGTCTGATGTAATCGTTTTGGCGCGATGAGCAAGTCTTGCAATTAATTGCCCCTTTCATTTAAACTTTTTCTCTCGTAACTAATTCATTTTTTACAATGAAATGGGGTATCAGATTTTGGTCTGAAATGCGCTTCATATTTTCCCCAAAACCTTACAAAAATAGATACGTTTAATTTAATTTTC
Organism: Druon quercuslanigerum; assembly: GCA_010014905.2. Classification (NCBI taxonomy): domain Eukaryota; kingdom Metazoa; phylum Arthropoda; class Insecta; order Hymenoptera; family Cynipidae; genus Druon; species Druon quercuslanigerum. Next base: position 27,340 of record JAAAKG020151667.1, read on the forward strand.
ATGGCGTGATATTAGGATGGTCCCTATTTCTTGGCAAATAATCATGCCTTGAATTTTCCAACACTAAAAATGCCCCTCCAAAGTCTACTGACCACGACGCGCCTTTCCCATTCCGAAAACGCTCCTCTAAAATTAAGTAATAAGACCGTGCCGTTTTCGACTCGAAAGAAGTGCTTCTAAAATAAAATTATCAGACTCCGCCTTTGAGAACTTAAGAACGCCCTTCTGAAATTAAATAATCATGCCACGTCTTTTTTATGAGGAGAAAATGCCCTCGGAAAAAGCCCCTCTAAAATTAAGTAATAAATCGCGCCTTTTTCTACTTTAAAAAAAGTCCTTCTGATGTCAAATAACTCCCTCGTGTTTTTCTAGCTCGAAAAGCGCCCATCTTCACTCAAACAATTACGTCGCGACTTTTCCAACTTGAAGAACGTCCCTATTCAAATAAATAATCATGACGCGCTTTTTCCAACTCGAAAAATGTCCCTCTTAAATCAAAAAATCATGACACCTCTGTCCTAACTAGAAAACGCCCCTATATAATCAAGCAATAACTTTGCACCCTTTTTAATAGAAAAATGTTACTCTAAAATCTTATGATCACGCCGCGCCTTTTAATTTTATCACGCCTCTTTAAACTTCATTACTTCTTAGGTCTGTACCTTTATTGTAAAAAAAAAATGTCTATAAAAAAAAGTGTAACAAGTGTTTTGTAACATCTGCGTATCAGTGGAAAGTAATATTGAAGATATTAGATACAATTTTTATTTAAACAAAACGCAAAAAAAGCAGAATTCGCACCAAAATTTCGTTTAACTCAATTTTTTACTTATTAAGCTTTTTTTTAGATCTTATACAAAATGATGATGGGCGGGTAATGGAAGAAGTAATGTTTGATTTGTACTCTATAGACAATTGTAAAGAGAAACTTTAAGGGATAAAACGATGCTACTAATTTAGAAGATTCTCACCAAAATTCATAAAAGCGTATTTTTTTATATGAAATATGTACCTCCTAAACTTTATGTGGCTGTAGGAATCCCTGAAGATAAATTATTCTAAAAAATAAAACCTGGTTTTCATTTGGATTCGAACAAATTTGGGGCATGCCAAAAAATAAAGAACAGCTTAGGTAATGAATAACTGTTTACACTTTTTCTGTGAGTGCAAGTCTCTTCAAGAGATACTTCTTGCACATCAGAAAAAAGGGTGCTTCTAGGTTTATATTTACAAAATAAAATCCTTTCAAGTAGGATTTACAGTGAAATAATTTAATGAATTTATGCACATACTTTTCCACTTTTCAACTTTTCCGTCGAAGAAAAACGTGTATATTCTGAATCTGGTTACTCGATTCAGGGCCAGACTGCACCTGTGGATTGTGGAGACCCCTGGTGAAGAGTGTAGAGACTTTACTGAAAAAATGAGAGGAGTGCTGCACGAGGAGTGCGACAGGAACGAGAAGGATGAGCTGCTTCTTCTTGTTCCTCGATTTGCTTCATTTCTCTCGACGAGTCGAGTGGAGCACCCTCGCGGGTTTAATGACTTGATGCGGTCAAGCACCACATCAACTAAAAAAATGAGTAGAAGGATACCATGAGGTGGAGTAGAGGGAGGAAACAAGAAGAGAAGAGAAGCGAACAAGAAGTACTCGCCGCTACCGAGGACGAGGGCTGCTGGTGCTCTGACGGAAGTACGCCCAATTTCCTTCTGAGTTCTGACCAGTCATTATTTTGCTTCTCCTGATTCCACTCTGTCCCCCTGGAGCAAGAGCGATCAAGTCAGTCGCTTTTTTCCTTTTTTTCCTTTTATTTTTATTTACTTTTACTTTTATTTCTAGCTCTATCTCATGTCCCCACTCTTTCGCAAACGGGTCGCAGTCGCAGACCAGTCATCTGGAGCCTGGAGCTGGTTCCAGTTCCACTTCCGATAGCGGAAGTCCTGCGATATGCTCTGAGGCAGTTGAACATTCTTATGCTGACGATCTCGCGAATGCGTCGATTCTTCTCTTAGAATTTTTGAATCTTTGAGTTTTATTTTATAAATAAATAAAAGTGTCCAAATGCATACAATCCGAGTTCTAGGGTTCGACACGGCTTTGTGTCTTTTTTCTGTATTGATGGTCCTTATCCGTCGATTCTCAGCATATCGATATACCTACTTAATACTTATATGTGTACTGGAGTCCTTGAGAAAAGGAGAAGCATTGATGATGGGAGCAGGATGTAGAATCGGTTCGTAAATCGTATTGAGATACACACAAGATGCTGGATTTATGTGCCACGCTGCCTGGCACCGGAAGTGCGCGAATGCGGGCATACCCACGTCTTCTTCTTCTTCTTTGATTTCTGTTTGTGTCCCCTTTTCTTCTCTCGTTGCTGATGATGTAGGATGTAGGATGTAGAATGTTGGTATAAGTTAGTAGCCAACTATCCGCTCACATCAACCAGCATCTGTGCCACTCATTTTCCTTCTTACATAAACCACCGCAGTCTCGACTTTTATTGCCTCAATTCCTATTGCCGGAGATATATTGTTATATATTCTCACATTTCATGCCAAAAATTGCCAATTGTATTTAAAGCTTTATATTATCTATGTAACTTCGTAATATGTCATATCAATTATATACATTTCAAATCTTTGCAATTATACTTATTTTATAAGCGATACTATTTTGACTTCCAAAAGTTTGATTTCAATAATATATTAGTTTAATGATTCAAAAATGTGATTTAATAATAATTTTTGAGATATTTAAATGGGATTAATATCAAATTTAAAACCCTTTTGAACGTTCAATAATCAAGTTAATGTAAAGAATTCCTGAAAATAACACCAAAAATCTAACGATAAAATTTGGACAACCCCTTAAAAACAAAAGAATTAATTTGTTCTCCATTTCAAGGAAAGAAAAATAAGAAGGTGATTATTTTCTACAAAGTTTTTTTTATTGTGATTTGATAATGGTAAGAATAAAAAGGATGAAAGAAATAAAATGGAGAAGGTAGGGGATTCGGTTGGTTGCCTTCTCATTTTTCTCTCCTCTTTTTTATTTTTATTCAAATGGAAAACAAATTCTTTTCTTTTTTAGGGTAAAGGAAAAGAACAGAAGTTTTTGTTTTTCAGATTGCAGTTGGAACATGTTATGGTGGTTATCAAAATTTAGTTGTTAGATTCTTGATTTTATTTTCAGGAATTCTTCACATTAGTTGGTTAGACGCTCGAACTTCACCTCAGAAGTTCTGGTGGTTTGGAACTCACATTAAGCTGTAGGCCCCCCCCACCGTGAACTTGACTGCAACCTAGTCCGTCAATGATGGGATAAAAACCAGCCTTTGTCGGGGCACGCTGCTGTCATCGGATTACTTGATTGCATTCTAAAAATGTGTTCGTGACTGATGATCTATACCGGAAGAGCCCTGTACAAAACTATTCCAAAAAATATAAAAATCCAACTCTAAGCAAAAAATGCCTTCGACATGTTGGACAGTAACAATCTTAAGCCTGTGACAACATTTTTAATACATATTAATATAATGATAAGAGTGTAAATAAATTTAGCTACAAATGTTAACGATTTTGCTAATGTCGTTGGCTTGTTTGCCTATGGTATTTGTGAGCAGATGAGGAATAAATATCGTTGGTTCAACTGGGGTCCATATCAGGTAACACTGGGCAAGACTCCCTACGGCATTTCTCATCCAAGAAAAAGTGAAGTAACTGGCAAAAGTGCAAAAAGTTTCTTGAACCGCGTTGCAGCATCCTGGGTTCGTCTCACAAGCGGCATCTCTCAGTCAGAAATAATTTGATGGGCGAAGTCATAGTGTCTAGAACAGCGATTCCTAAACTATAACATAACCGACGCGACGGTACTTGGGCTGACAGCCGAGGCAGACTCCCCAATGAGAGAACAAGACTACTACTACTACTACTACTACTACTACTACTA
>JAAAKG020151678.1:0-31286 GCA_010014905.2 Druon quercuslanigerum
AGTACCAATTCTTCATATGGTGGAGACTGTAGTTATAACTTCCGTCCCACCAAACTTCAGTTAATAAGCAAGGAATGCTAAGGGGGGGGGGGCGAGAGAGACGTCTTGGGTTGATGTTTTTATACTGAGAAGATCACCAGTCTGATTCTAAAAATAAGAATCTGCTTTCTGAGCTAAGTTTTTTTAGTCATTGACAAACCACGTGATGCATTCCTTTTCACGATAAACTTGAGATTCAGATTGTGAACCATCAAAACTGCATTTTGTATAATAAGTTTCTGATAGGCATTTCCATGAATATTGGTAATTGGCTTTAACAAACATTATATCAGCATGTACTGCGAACTGAATCTTCTCTTTATATTTATAATTTTTATGTTTTTAATGTTATCTTCTTCGGTGGGACTTTATGCGTTTTAAAAGGTCTCTTAAATTTAAAATGGCACAAACATCTGTTGCAAAAATAAGTGCGCAAATGATCTTTTGTTATTTGTGATTTCAATAGTCTAGATCAATTTTTGTTTAAAGTAAACTGATACACTTCTGTATCTGAATCAAATTTGGTATTTTCAATCATAAGAAGGTGAATAATAGGTTTTTCAGATGTTTCGTAGCTTAAAAAAACTGGAACAATTTCCTGTTTCTTGTTATATTCAACAAATTCTAATCCATATACATTTATAAGTATACGATTTATTTTTTCCAAGTTTTGGAATATCCTCAAGAGTAATGGGAAACTTGATATAATTATATTTGAGTTCTGAACCATTAAGGGCAGGATAAAAACTAGTTAGAATTAACCTTAGCAGGATAAAGATCTGCCATTACTAGCCAGAGAAAACAATATGAATCTTTACTGTTAATATTGATCACAGTTCTTTTTCCTTGGATGAAATCAAGTAATTCATTGAAAGTTAAAGACCTAAGCCAGAGCCGTTCCTACTCTTGCGTCGCCCGGGCGCAGAACTGCCCTGCCACCTTTGTCCTTCCACCTTCGAGATCCAATTATTTATAAATAAAAATAAATAATTTAAGTCATAGTTGTGTTATAAAACTTTTATTGGATAAACGTTTGAATGTTTACACATATTTATATAAAAAGCTTGCTCGTCTAGCTTTTATTTCTGCAAACTTTTCTATTAAGTAATTTGCTCCGAGCATTTTAACTAATTTATGCTCAATCGATATAATCGCTAAATTGAAAAGTCGATTTTCCGTGATAGTAAATAACTTTTGATCAATTTTAACTTTGAAAATGATCTTTCTCTGCTAGCAACGGAAACTGGTAGAGTCAACATAATTATATAAGATACTTCGACACCAAGTGTAAGTTCTTTTGTAAAATAAAACCTTAAAATTTCTGTGCATGCTTCATTCAAAGGTATGTCGCGTAATGCTAAAATTTCATAATTTAATTCAGTAGCATCTACGTCAGATGATTTCGTGCTTTAGTCCGGAAGAGCTAATTTGAAGTTATTGCACTTTTTCAAAAGCTCTAGCTTGGCTAATTCTTTGAGATTTTTAATGTCTAAAAGAAATCAAAACGTGTCAGTGAAATGTTAAAGAAATTCAAATCTTTCTGCCAAGGCAGTAATGGCTACATCCATTAATGCGAAATGAAATTCAACTTTATAACGAAGCTCAGGATCTTGTATCGGTTCGTCAACGTGCTCATAGTCTGCTTGCCAGTTTTTCTTCTGCGTGGAACATTGCTGATAGCTGGAAAGTTCACCTCTGCTTCGATTTCTCTTGCGAGTTTGGCTGCTTCTGTTACAAATTTCTGAAAACCTTTATCAGTTCGTTTTTCGACTTGAAACTTTTTAAGATCAGAAATTAAATTCATAGAAGATGGAAGATCTAAATGAGATTTTTGTACCACTTTACTGACCATATTAATTTTAAATAAGATATCGTGCCAAATTACAATCGAGCAAAGAAACTTGAATTCATTAAATTTTGTTTCAAAACATAGAGCTTCGTGACTAGTTTTAACATCTTTGGTTTCATATAATTCTATCGAGCTGTCATAGATTTCGCCCGTGTATTACCTCAAAGGTTTTGCTGCATAAGTTCTACTTGACCAGCGAGTGCCTGAAACTGGCTTTAAGATTAATTGCGGAACGTGCTTGTTGGAAGCATCGTGGGAACGATGCTTCAGTGAGTGAGAAGTACAAGGAACAAAAAAGGCGCTTGTATTTGAATCCAAAATCCTTCTATGCACTCCATTATAATTTTATTTTATATTCGAACCATTTCACAGCCACACCAAAAAATCTTTTTCCGGGTCTGGAGGTCAGACCATGGTTACTATATTTTTTTTGGGGTCGCTGAATCCGTATCCGAGCTCTAAAAACCCCCAGCACGCCAGGGTGCTGACATAACCTAAAGAAACCTCATAAAATTTGTTTTCCAAGTCCAGGGATCAGATCGTGTGTACAATTCATTTATCTAAATCATTCAGGTTTATTCTGGGTAAGCATTTCACAAATTAAAATTTTCTGCCAAAAGCCGAACCGTGCCGAAAGCTGAGTGGCACCTGGTTGAGGTGTCTCGAACGGTGACTCTGAGATACCGGGCGACCTCTCAGAGTACGCAGCCTTATCCTTGTGTGCGGGGCTCTACAAGGATGGACGAACCCTTTCCCCTAGCTTCTCGTGAGAATAATAATGATAACACCAAAAATAGTTGTAGTAAGTGTGGTTCAAAACAATTGAACGCGCAGGGCTCCCGACAATGGGTCGGCCAACAATGCCAATCTTGGGGTTTCTAGGTGGACGGAGCGACAAAATCACGACTTGCTGGAATGCTACGAAGCGAGTGTAACTCCTGAACGAGAGAATTACATGGCACGACTGCATGCTCTGTGGTGCGACACCCCGAGCTATTGCACTTTTCGCGTCATCGTCTGCGAAACCATGCCGAAGTACTCCAAAAAGGGGCTATGCAAGGGGACCGCCTATTCTACCAGAGCCAGAACAAGCCGACAGCAAAGAAAGAGAGGTGACAAGACCAACCGTGGGCAGGCATCCGATAGAGTACGAGCGATGCTTTATGACACGGAGGAACATCAATACCCAGGTTTCTCCCAAGCCTAAAGATCTGGCTTAAATGGATGAGCAGCTTCGTGGACAATTTTCGGAAGAATCCGACCTCTGGACTATCAATATTTGTGTTTATACTGCAGCGAGAGCTTTGGCTGATGCGAAACGTAAAACAAAACCAACGGTTGATCATAAGACCAAAAGACGAATGCATGAACTCGCCATAAAGATAGCCTGGGCAAGACAGTACGCATCCCGCATTCAGTGTGTGATTGACTATATAACATCTAGCAGGAATTTTACCGCCAAGGTTCGAAAGTTAGCGCTCTAGGGATTTTTGAACGATACACTAAGGAAATAGGAATGGAATTTGGGTAAGACAAATATGCCAAGGTTTATTTGAAGCGAGGAAAACTTAATGGCATCTCTGAAGACCCTGAGCTCGTCGATAGAAGCGCTATACGACACTTTTGCACTGGAGAGACCTATACGTACCTGGGCGTGGCACAGAGCCGCATTCAGGATGTGACATCTATAAAGGATACTTTCCGAAGCAGATATAAACGGCTCATCCGGCAGATTTAGTCTTCCGAACTGTCGCAGAGGAACAAAGTATCTGCAAAGAACATGCTTGCCGTCCCGGTAGTACTCTATTAATTTGGAGTGGTTCCGTGGACGAAGAACGAGCTCAGATCTCTTTATATCGGGACACGAAAGGTTATGCACATAAACAAAAGCATGCATCTTAAGTCTTCTGTTCCATGATTCTACATCTCACGCCGTCAAGGTGGTCGCGGAATATTGAATATTGAATGTCTTCACAATAGGATTATTTTGGAAACGGCACGTAGAGTCGCAAATGGAAGAGACCCTATTCATAAAATGGTCAGAAAGCATGAAGAAATGCGCAAAGGAGCGTTTCTGTACAAAGCAGCGGAGGAGGCTGCTGAAACACTCGGAGAAAACACAGGGAGAAAACTTCCGGGAATAGCTCCTCGATAAGAGGATGCACAGCACCTTCCACAGAAATGTGGAGGATCAGTCAATGTCATGTGAGCTAACTTTTGCTTTCCTTAAATCATCTAGATTGAAGTCGTTCACGGAGGGTTTCATTTTGGCATGTCAAGATGGTGTCATTTCCACCTTAACATATCGTCGCCACATTTTGAGCCAATACATTCCCGATGATAGCTGCAGTGCGTGCCATGCATACGCTGAGCATCTAGGACACATACTATCTAATTGTCCGACTCATGCGGGAACAACCTACATCAAAAGGCAGAATGCGGCACTAAGAGTGCTCTATTACCATCTCTGTTACTCTTGCGGCATTAAACTTAATATCGCTCCGCTAAACGCTCCAAGGGAAATAGAGTCAATGGTCGAGAATGAGAAGTGCCGCATATACTAGAACTTTATATTCTCGACAATTGTTTCTGTTGCACACTAGAGGGCTGACATAGGTCTCCTTGACTTCGAGAAGCGAATCATGTTCGTTCTCGAATTAATCGTTTGTATCATCGGCACACTTGGAGGTGCCAAGCTTTCACTGGTTGATAGCCTGAAAAGCATCCTTGCCTGTGAACAATATGCTATAACACTTGCGGGTAAAATTCAGAAAGCGGTCGTCGTTGAGTTTCTCCGTGTCCTCAGGGTGCACGAGACTTTTGACGGATCTTCGTATTGATTCCGTCGAAGACTTTAACTACCTATCTCACGGTCGTGAGACGTGGTTATGGCTGAAATTTTACAGCGATTTCGCTGGGATCATGTGCAATTTTTCAGATTAGCACCCGATCCCGGCAAAATACTGCGGTTGTCCTTATCACAAAATTTTAAAGATATATATACATGTCTACTGTAAATTAATGAAATACGTTGTACGTTATTCAGTCGCCATTTATGGAACTAATTAACTGCCGCTAGCTGGACGGTATGATAAAGATCTATTTTAAAGCCCACTTTTATGAAAGCATAATATTAAAGAAACATTATTTGTCAGAGGAGGAAACAAATTATTTATTCCTTGTGGAAAAACTGCTGAGCTTTTAAAATTAATTTTATTGACAAATATGCATTCAATAGGATTTTCATCGTGAAAACTACTATCACTCTTAAACTGTTGACTATATTAGAAAATGTGTAATATATTGAGATCTTCATTTCTTTTTAATTTTGTGCACATAAAAGTTGCATTTTTATGAAATTCACAATGTCTGTAAAATTTTATTGTGCAAACCCAATATTTTTTCAAAATAAATCAGGAAAACCGTGAAAATAGAAATAGTTTCACAAAGTCACCCTGTCTGAGAAATTAAAATGCATAGAAAACCCTCTGAAGCTTTTTCTTTTGTACAACATTAAATGATGAATTTACATACAATTTCCACATATAAAGTTCAGACTATAGCAATTAAGTCGACAAGAAAATAATAAATTTGATGAAAAGTAGCTTTTTTAGCCCTCTAAACATTTATGTAAAAGTAAAACAAAGGATTCCCTAAAATTATTTCCATACCATTTTTCGATATACTATACCTTATAACTTTCTAAAAAAGCGAGATCGCTGAATTTGAGAATGAGAAATTGGCAGCTCTTTTAAATTTGCTAAAATTAAGTGAATTTATATAAAATTTTGAATATAGTCGTATATTTGTAGTTTTTACGTACGTGCGTTGTAAATATTTTATCTAAATTTAATCTCTGAAACGAATAACTAAAAATATTAAATTTTTAACTCGGTCAGGAATTGATAAATTTTAGGCTGGAATTTAAAAAAATCCCTGGTCTATAATCCATATTTGTGTTACGCACCATCCTGCTCCATAATTAACTGTTGTGTTTAATCTGTTCAAAATTAAAATTAATTTGCGAAAAAGATATACGCAACGTAAGCATTATCAACGTAAGCTGGCAAGAACATTCTTTCACCCATGCTAATAAGTTAGAGTAAAATAGCAGACGCATGAGCTGCCTGAGAATAAGACAGAAGGCAAGCACGAAGACGAATGACACAAGGAGAGCACTCATGCAAACGCCATGCAACCCGTGTACCTTATCAAAGCTGCATTCAACGACTCACTTGCAGTGCGAGTGCTATTCCTTTTTTTCTATCCGTCTGCGCTCGACGCGTAACTCAACTGGGCTGCGACGTCAGTAACAATTATATGCAGTCTTTGGCCAGAAACAATGTTTGTAAACGGTACCACCAACCCAACACCTGATGTTTAATTAGATATAAATGAATATCGCTCTTAAAACGGCACCAACGGACCCAAGTTTTTAGAAAATTCAGACGAACCAGGAATACATCGAATGACACTGAATGACGACATTATCGAACCTAATTTGGCAGATTTAATTGACCTTCCGAGACAAATCTATGCACAGACGTTAAATATTTTAAGATATTTAGTCAACGGAAGACAATAAACAAACTTGAGTGACATAAAGACTTACAGACGTAAAGCTGAACTGCTGAATCCTTGCTCGCTCCTTTCATCTCTCTGGCGAATGAAGTGTGGCGGTAGTAATAAGTTAGGGTGTACAGAATATGTAATAATTCGTATATTTTTTTAATTCCTTTGGAATTGTACCACGTACTTTCTCTTCCGTTTTCTATTAATTTGAATAAAAGAACATCTTGAATTAATAAATCCCACAAATTAAACAAATTAAGCGAATTATAATTTAGCGGTTTTAACCTCCGGCACATTATTGTAATAATTAGAATTCTTTCACAGGTTCTTATTTTTTAAATTATTATCTCGTACGTTACACTTGTACTATTCTTGCAGGTCGGAATGGAAATAGAAGTTAGACCTGGATTAGTGTCTAAGGATAGTGAAGGCAAACTAACTTGTCGTCCGATATTTTCTCGGATAGTTTCCTTGTTTGCTGAACAAAATGAACTGCAGTTTGCAGTACCTGGTGGGCTTATAGGTACGTTTAAAATAAAACTGAGTTATGCGTATTTCCCGATTTTTGTTTACCAATACTGTGTGCCGACTGTGTGTCCTAAACATTTATTGGGCCTTGTTCTTGGTGAGTCAGTTATTGCATTTATTAGATTTTTAAAATAATAAGTTCAATCAGTAGACACTATTTGAGATTCAAGAGTTTGTTGAAAGTAAATTTTTTGAAATATTAAAATATTGTTGATAGCAATCACAGCCTTATGGGTCGTAAGGCCTAGAGTGTAGCAAAACCAAGCTTCTACCCAATTGATTAATTAATTTATTGTTGAGCGCCAAACGCCTTGAAGAGGTTTTTTCTAATTATTTTCAAATTATTGTCCATAATTGTTACTAAAAAGTATTATTGCTAATATTCAATAGATTTTACTCAAACAATGCTTTTACATATATTTCGTGGAAATTGTATGTAATAAAATATCTAAATATAGTTTTTTACGTCTGTAGTCTTTAGAGACAAACAAAGAGACAGAGAGATAGAGAGAGAGCGAGAGAGAGAAAACATGAGTCTTTTTGAGATTGAGACTAAGCCCGTTAGCATCCGCCCAGTCAAATATCGCCTTCAAATTTTCAGTAAATAAGGCAACTACTTTACTCACGCGTTCTGGAGTACACTGAGTATACATTTTTATGTAATTGGTGAAGAGAATCATCAATAGAGCTACAAGCACAGATTCATGTGCAGAACATTAACCGAGAAGCCCAGATTCTTCAATTTTTAAGTAAAAGTGTATGGGGAACTATATCTAAAGCCTTACTATAGTTGGAGAGTTTAAGAAAAGTCTGCGTATTAAAATCCCGCCTGTATCCTGACTGATAGAGATCAATTGCACTCTTAGATTCAATATAGCAAATCATTTGTTCATAGATTATTCTTTATAGTACTTTCGAAAGACAGTATAATATGGCTACCGATCTGTAATCATTGGGACCCTGTGGTGATATTACTTTTTTTATATGTCTGATGAGAACTACTGTTGAGGAAAGACCGATGTTTGAATCGATTAATTGAAAATTGCAAGTATATGTGCAAAACGTACTTGGGAGGGCCCTGTTAATAAGACTGATGGATTGGCCATCGTTTCTTTAAGCCTCATTTTTATATGGCTCAGACTATTGACAAGCGAGAGAGGAGAAATATCACTGAAGTAAAAATGGGAGTCATCGAAGCCAAAGGCAAAAAACATCTGAGAGCCATTAGAGGCAGTAACTCACATTTTGATTTAACCCAACCAAGAGCCCTTAACTCTCTCCACATATTTCCTAATTCTGTGACCTGTCATTTCTGAGCATTGTATCTATCCCTTGTTTCTCCGTTTAAACCAGCGGCATGGCTCGTTAACTCCTTATACCTATCATACAGGGCTATACTCCCCACCCTTTTCCAGGCCTTATATACTTTTTTGTAATGTATAGTATTTCGTAAGGGAGCATGCTCATCCACAGTTGCATTTCGAAAATCATTCAAAAACCCTTGCATTTCATCCACTCCATGGAGAGATGAAAAATCATCTTATTCTATTAGTTCAACCAACCACTAATCTACCTTGACACCATCTCCATTCGGACAAGCGTGCATATGCGCAGCGTTCACACTCACACCCACATTAATTTTGAATTTCTATCATTATCTTACAATTTTATTGTCGAGGGTCAATAGAATCCTTCTTTGATAAGTATACAATTTTAATGTTGACTATAAAAGTTGATGTTTTAATATAAAACGATATAGCTTTTGTTCAATTGATTACTTTAGCATGACATCACGACTATGATAGGATAGGTGGAAATGCCAGGAAGGTTACCATAGTTGGTACATATTTACATGTGAATGCATACAACTTCCTGGAAAAAATATTTTAAACGTAAAAGTAAGTTAGAAACGCATGAATAGTATAATTTTTCAAATGCAGAGTGGATTTACCCAAATGCGTTTCATCTTTCCGTCGTTAGCTGGCCTTTCAGTTTTACAAAATAAAATATAATATCCAAGCTTTGCGGTTAGATTAGCTGATTCTCAACACATTGATCTGGTGCAATCACCTTAAATTTGGGGACCTTTATTTCATTTCTTAAAATTGCAAGGTCTTTAGCCGACACCAGGATGAAACATAATGTTGAAAATGCATTCTACACTTGGAAAATATTAGTATTCATACATTCTTAACTTACTTTTATTTTTAGAATATTTTTTCGAAAAAGTAATATGAACTAATATGGTTAAATTGAAGAATAGATGTGATGTTAAATGGAATTAAAAACGAAAGTGACGAAAATGGTTATATAATCATTGATAATGTCGGATATTAATGTCGGAGTTTATGCTCCGACCGCACACGAAAAAAAGTTTTTTCTATTAATTTAAAAAACTAAAAATTCCCATATATGTCATTTTTATTTGTTTTTCTTTAACACTTTTAAATTAGTTGCAGGCTACTTCAAAATAACACCTAAAATCATGGATTATATCAACATTTTTCGAACAAACCTTTTCTTTCTCTATTGCAAATTTATACAAGCACTTATAAAATATTTAATGTTTGACTGTCGTTTTTAATTTCATTACTTTATAATCTAATAAGGAAACTGTTGAAGTTTTAAAACCCTAATCTTCCTGTAATTTTCGCCTATCCTGACTGTAACGTCATACTAAAATACTGAATAGGAACAATTATTTATGTGGGGCCGCGAGTCGGGCGATATTCGGGCGAGCATGCGCATTAGCGAAACTTTCCAGATAATGACAGGCACGCCAGATATGCATTAGCCTTCTGTCGATCAGGATCATTATTATCGTCTAATATCGCCAAATGAGGTCTAGGGTGAAAGAATAACCAATCATAGTCCTCACTTACAGCAACTCTTCTGTGTTAGTGCGATTTAAGTCCATTCGTGATTACCGGTGCTGTACCGTATTTCTATTTGTAATCGTACAAGCCCGCCTCGACGAAAAACTTTATAATATTAAATAAACTATACGTTTTAGCTATTCAAAATCATTTATCAGTAATCAAATGTAATAAAATGCAGAAGAAAAATGAAATTCTGACAAACAGTAGGAGTTTTCTGCTTTGAAATTCAGTATGTGAAACATATACATAACATACTTGAAACCAATTTTTTAAAAATAGAAATTCCATTTCATTCATTCTGGAGTTTCTTGGAGGTTAAGTATTGGTCAGTGACAGCCACACACAATGAGTAAGTAAACAAGTCTTTTTTAAAAGTTTTTTTTCTATATTTGCTTTAGATTATTTAATACTTTTTGATTTTTCGGATATTGTTATGTTTTTTCAAATTTAGTGTTTCATTTTACAATTAATTGTATTGTTATGTAAATTTCCTGAAGATTAAATATGCTATTTAAGATTAAAAATATTATTAAAGAAATTAATTAACAAGTTATACTCTTATTTATTTACAAAAAGAATGTGCTTAGACTTTGTTGTATTGGTTGTGATATGCAAAGAATTCTTTCTTGCACGAAGGTAAATCGTAATCTATACATACGTGCATTTTTTTTATTCTTCCTTTCAATTTGCAGACACCTTTTCTGCCAGACATTCTATACTTTTCTTCGGAAAATTGATATGTTGACGGGCAGTCTCTAATAAAGTAGTTCACTAAATTTTTTTGAAGTTCCTGAAGATTTTACCAATGCAATGGATTATCTAACGTAATACATAGAAATAACTTTAAAAAAAGATTTGTTTACTTAGTTTGTTGTATTGCACATGCTGAATTTCATTGCAGAAAACTCCCATTGCTTGTCAGAACTTCTCTTCTCTCCGTCATATTGTTACGTTTTATTACTGATAAATTATTTTGAGCACTCAAAACGTATAATTCAATTAACGTCATAAAAGTTTTCCTCAGAAGAGGACTAGACCACTTATTTAGTTACAAATGGTTACGATCCTGAATATCTTTTACTAATGTATACGCACTTCACATCAGTGAGGTGACCACGTGGTACTGGGTATAGAATGGAAATTTCGTGTGATCGGAAGAAGGATAGAGAAAAAGAGCTAGACAGTTGGATGAGAGAGAATCGAAGAATCGCTTTCGACTCGAGCCTGTAAAAACTCGAGTCTCAGTCGTTCCAATTCGAGTCCGCTTACTAGAGTCGACTATCTCTAGTAACCACGCTAACGCGTGTCGTTTCGTTAGGGTTTTCGACGCCTGTTTCTTGGAAAGGGCTACATGGTGCATGCTAGCCTATCACTGCATTATACCTTAAATCTATATTTTATTTATTAGCTAATTCCTTCCTATTAATATTATACAAGCACTAAACACAGTTTAAGGCGAATACATGAAATATCTATTTTTTGTTGGCCCATAAACATGTGATATCTGTTGATTGGTCAGATATTCCAGTATGTATTACTGCTACAAGATTTCGGAACTGTGCATTTTTTCAGGTGAATATAAGAGCATTGAAATTGCTGACCACATAAATATTTGATCAAGCTGCTTCTTTGAAAGCGGCGAATCTTAACTCGGGTGAAATCTCACGCTAAGCTATTTCGAGTGCGGCTACCACTTACAAGGATCCATTAATATGAGTTACGGTCTTTGAGTGAAATCACTTATACCACGACTTAAGCCTACCATAGGCTAGCTCCGTTGCATGTACTATTTTGGAGAATGTGAGGAAAACTTTTTTGTAATTTTTGTCAAATATTTATTTTGAGATAGAATGAAGTTGGCATATATTTCCCTAACAAAAATTTGCTGAAAAAAGAGTTTACTATACACTGAGAAACTTTTTGTTAGAATAAATGATACAAGTGCATGAGAATTTAGTATAATATCGTTTCAAACCAGAGAAAGCAGGGTTTGCATATCAAAAATTAATATACTGGTTTTCGGAAGTCAAAACTAATACTTTTGTTTGAACAAATGGAAAGAATGTTGCATTAACTCTTATAAAACTTGCAAGAATTTAAATTCACTATTTCAAAGTTGACAAGCGAAGTTAACACGATAGTACTACATTTTAACGGTAAGTATATTGTTCATTAATTATTCTTTTATTTTGCCATCTAATAGCTATGCCATTACACTTGTTTTTAATAGTTGAAACCATTCCCTGGTCAATAAACCTGAGACTAACAATTAAAATATGAATTCATGTTTAGAAAAAGAAAAATCTTCCAACTGTCAAGGATGCCATCGTCATCCAGCTTGTAAGGAGGTTGTGAAGAAAATTTTCTCGTCTCTCCGTAACTCAGTTGGTAAGAGCATCAGACCGGAAATCTGAAGGTCCTGGGTTCAGATCCCAGCGGAGATAGAGACATTTTTTCACAATCTTAAGATTTATCAATATTTTAATAATATTAATATAGACCAGTAGACAAACAAAATTAACATCTCAAATTAATAATTCATTTTGATTATTTTTATTTGAGGCTATTTGAGTGAAAGTTTTTCAAATATTACATTTTTATCTTCAATATTTTAAATTCAATTTTCAATATTTGCAACCAAACTATTCATAGAAATTTTATTGGCATTTAATGGCACTCCAAATTTGTTCCATAAAACTAAAATGTTCGCGACATCATCAGAAATTTAAACCGTTGATAAATTTTTTAAACATTTGTTGAATCTAAAATCAGTAGTTTTTCTACTGAAAGCTAAAGACCTGCTTTTCAATACAAAAAACTTTTGTATAGAATCACCTCGTTTGGAGTATTGTAGAATTCGGACTTAAGGGCATGTGATACTTAGAAAATTATCGATTTTACCAGTGTTGGGCTCCCGCGGCTTCTTTCCAACAATAATAATGATTTCGTTTAAAAAATTTGGGACATGATAGCGAATGTACTAGCGGACGTCCTGCACTCCTTTTTTGTTGGTTAATTTAAAAAAAATTAATTTTGCTAAATTTGATTAATGTGTGTGACACTTAGGAAATTGTATCGATTTATCAGTTTTAGATTCCCTCGGCTTTTTTTTAATGTTGGTAAATTTGATGTATGTGGGTATTTTGAGATTAAATGTGTGTTACAATTATCATCCATAATTATTCTTGAGTTTATTGAATCCCCTGATAAAGGAGATGGCTAACTCTTTTCTAAGTCTCTTGAAGTCCACTAGCGACCCACAAACTGAGATCCCTCGACCAGTTTAAGGTGGAGTCCGAATGTGCACAGCTCCGGCAGAAGTATAGGGAAAAATTTCCATTGGTACCACAACACGGTTCAAATCCCAGTTTCCCTGCTCGGAAGCTTGGTGCGCTACTATATGAGCCACCGGGACTCTTTCTTACTTTCGAATATAATAAGAATTGATACCTCATCCTTATAAAAGTATCTTCACTAAAAATTTCCGAAACAGGATCTATGGTACATTTTTCTAATCAAGAAGGCAAGTTCTCTGAGATAAAAACTGTGTACCCAGGATTCTATAGTAAGATGCCTAAGATGTCTAAAACCAAAAGATTTTTTATGATAGATGGTATAAAAACACTTTTAAACCATCGACGAAAAATTGCATTTTTTCATACATACGTTCTTTTTGCTCTATATTTTACAGGGAAGGCTCTAAGGTTTTCGAAGTACCCTGGTTTTTTTATTTATCGATGAACAGTAATTACATTTTCACTTGCTGGAACAATGACTCTACCCTGAGCCAATTTTCTTGCAGGTGCTGATATTTAAAAAGATCTGCTAAGCTTCTATCAGGTAGTGAATGTTTTTTTCTCGGCTCGACCAGATACTAGTTTAAAACATGGCTGCCCTAGATCGAGCTTTAAGAAAAATTGGGCAATAAAGTGACGCCATACGGTCGAACCACGGCAAATCATATCTGACATCATTTTTTAGTATTTTCAACTAAGTCACTCAAAGTGGAAATTAATTTCATTTGAACAATTCGAAAATAATTTCAGTTAATATACGGAAATTTTTAATCTAAAATTGTATAAATAGAACAGTTTAAAGGCTTCTATTCGAAAAATATAAATGCAGGCAATATCAGGTTAATAAGATTTCAAATTGAGCAATTTTAATATTTATTCAGGCTTTCTATTGAAAACAACAACTCAATTTCAAAGCGTTTAGTTTTTGATAGTTGATTTATAATTCAGAATTTCATATAAACGGTTAAATTTTACCACATATAAACACAAATATTTGTTTCTAACCAATGAGTTTCAAATTAAATAGGTTCCACATATAATGGAATATCTTCGACCATAGCAATATTATAATAAGATTTGGAATGGATTAAAAGCGCTTAATTATAAATATATTAATTTTTAATTATGTGCATTTTGAAAATTGGTTATAAAGTTTCAATCGGACGTTCAGAAATTATGTAAAAAATTCTTTGAAATAAAATAGTTAATTATTCAATAATAAAATTGGAAAATTGTTTCATTTTCAACAGATTCATAATCGTCTTCTGATTTAGTCTCGGGATTTAGTTTTTAGTTTTTTCATCAAAGCCTTTGGCAGCCGGCTCTGGTAGCGGAAACTTTTCGAGCAGCCTTGGTTTAGAGGGAATGGGTGGAAGCTCGAAAGATTACATAGTTTTCCCCTGAGAGGTTAGAGCTAGTACTTCCTGTCGTTGGTCGCCCGTCCTGTGTTTGGGATTGGATGTTCTCCGGTGGGGGAATATGCACTCTGTGTACCTAGCCAACAATCTCAGGCTCGATTGAGGGTCTTGGAGGAGATCGTTAACTTCCAGGCACCATCTACAAGTGTCCTGTGTCGTATCGGCGATTCCAAATTTCAGTAGTGTGATTTTTAGGACTTACACTACAATAAGAACCGTTAAGTGTCCAAGTTTCTTGCATTCGGGGAAATTGAATGAAGTAATCAGCTGTTGCGGACTTTGTAGGCGTCTTCGCTTGACGGTCGGTGGTAAGGGAACATATTTTTGTGAGTGGGCAAGTTGCTCGACCACCGCTTGATGCTGAGGTTCAGGCCTCCGCTTGTGCTGACTTGACCTATTCTTCTTAGACTTTTCTACCTATGGATAAATGGATATCCTACTTTAGCCATCGCTCGGATCTAGTTAATTCAATTATTCAACATGTGTGGGTTTTATTTTTAAGAAAAAAAACCCGGTTATCCTGGCTAGGATTAACGATACGGAAGAGCTTATTTAATTTTTCACAATGTTAGTTTTTAGAAACCCCGGGTGTACACGGTATGATCGAGGACCCGGAAGAGATTATTTATTTTTGCGGGTTTATTTTTGAGAAACCCCGGTTTTCCTCGCTATCATCAAAGACTCAGCACAGTTTTTTTTTAAGTCCTGGTTACCCTCCGTATCATCGAGGATCCGGAGAAGAGTATTTAATTTCCTTAAGTTCATTTTTTGGGGGAAAACCCCGGTTATCCTCGATATGTACGAGGACCCAAAATAGGTTATTAGTTTTTGCGAGTTTTTTGTAGAAACTCCGCGTATTCTTAGTATAATCGAGGACGCGGAAGAAAATTAGTTAATTTCCTTAAGTTCAGTTTTTAGACAACAAATCCAGTCAAGAAACGTTAAAAAATTATCTCAAGCGGAACCATGACCGCAAACCTCCTGTAACTGCTTCTTTATTGGGGTGTTCAAAGTAAAATAGTTAATCCACTTGAAAAAAAAGCAAACAAAAAAAATACCAGTGGGTTCTAGGCTTGGTAACTGAAAAAATCTCAACTATGAATTAAAAGTACACATTTATTAAATATGATGATCATGAGTTTCAATAATTAAATAATTTTAGAGAATCCTTCAAAATATATTGGCGACTTTTGGCCATTCTTTTTAATACTTAGATTATTAATTGCAATCAATCCGAAGGATCGTGCCCGAATAATCCTTCCAAGGCGCACGACGGGCTGTTCTCAGCAAATCTGTTGCGCATAGGTCCATTCAAACCTTCGTCTTCTACCGACGAGCATATTTTTAAGTTGATAAGGGCTTTTTATTCCCGCGGAATCTCGGACTCGAATTAAATTTAGTGACTTTAAGAATTTTATGAACTACAAGTATAAGAAAAAAAGGAAGAGTCTCGGCAATATTTTTGAGGTTAAAATTCATCGAATTGTCTTATGTAAGCCAGCCAAATTTGTTGGCGCCTCACATGACGTCATCCTAAGAGTGGGATGAGTAGATGAACCCAAGTAAGGGAAAGCCGTCGTGCGGAGTAAGTGGCGGGAACCTTGCAGTGGAGCCATTCGTAAACATATACAAATTTGGGCATATTTCAAGACCGTTCTGCAATAATAACGGCTGCGTTTTATCGCTAATATAACTCCTATTCATGATTCGGCCATGGTTAATGAAGAAGATTAGTGATGTTACATTTTCACCACATTATCGCCACATTCACCAAATTGTTTAATTGTTTAAGTTTAGTTTTTTAAAAACCCGGTCATCATCGATATGATCGAGGACCTGGAGGAGACTATATATTTTCGTTCCGATTTTTGAAGACACCAAAATAAAATTACAGTAGAATCGCTCAACGCCATCTCAGAAAAGTATTATTCGCCATCAGGACTACAATTATTCACCAAGGTTTAGGACGTCCACCTTTGAAGTTGAAACTAAGGCGGTTGAAAACAGCACGAGGACAACAGAGCCACAAAAAAGGAAGTAAAAACTTCACACAATTTGCGTGTGTAATGGTTCAAGCACCAGATTGGTAGATTTTTTTGTTAACACTCATTAAAAAAACTTACACTTGAGATACTATAAATCGTGACAGTTATTCCTGGCTTCTGGTGGAAACATAACGTGGATTCTCACCACACTCACGGGCTTTTCGGGAGCGACTTCCCCGCTAGTTGACGTCTGTCTCGGAACTGTCTAGAAGCTTGCTGCGAGCGAATGCGTTAGCCATCTGCGAGCAACACTGCGATGTGAGTAGCAACTAATCGATCTATCGATTCATCGAAGGTCGCAAAGGGCGCGCGAAAATTCAAATGAGCTGACACTTAAAGAATTCTCAATAGGTAATCAGTCATAGTTGAGGTGTCAGCGTTATGCCATCGGCCTGTTTTACTATATTTTGGAGCTATTGTTTTGAGGAGTGTAACCGAAAATAATTTTAGAGACATTGAATTGTGTAACAACAAGGTTCCTCAAAGTAAGCTTTATTAGCTATTTATATGTAGAAAAGATCGGTAGAAAAGGCAGGTTGGGTAGTTTTTTTAAAACATCATTTGATTTCAAGCTTTCGCATGGCAACGCCAGGCCGCATCGGCAATACATTATTAGGAGGAACGTCTAGCACTAGAAGTAGAATAAGATTTTTTGTTATAAAAAATTATAGTATGAGGAAAGAAAAGTTATAGAGGTAGAAGTTATAACCTATATTTTACTTATGTCATATATACGAAATTAAAAAAAATTGTGATCACAAGATTACCGTCAATTCTGAAATAATCCGTTTTTGGTGGCAGCTCTTTATAAGAAAGTATAGTTGACTCTTTGTATTTACTGGTAAACGTCACTTAAAAAATTAGTTTCTGATAATTTTTCATAGTATTATTATGCTTGCTGATATGTAACATTGATCTAAATGTGCATTTATTATAATAACGCTCTTCTTTCCTTCTTATGATAAAATGCATTAATGTCATCTTGTACGGGTTAGAGGACAAATAATGGGCCTTGACTTTTGGCTTTACTATGTTGAATGCTGACTGCATGAGTTCCACTAAGCCGCCCTCATGCTTTCCTCTTACCAGGACCACCTGGTCATCTAAATATTCTTGAGGGTGAAAACCCAATTCGTTTATAACACGCATCAGATCAACAGAGCAAGCGACCACCGGGTGGATGAGAGAACTGTCTGTGGGCATCCCCTTGACACTTTGTCCTTCACTCCATTACCATGTAGCGAAGGATGTACCTTTCTGCTTTTCAACATGGACCGCATCCAGCTGGTTACCCTGTCAGTAGCCCTGGGTGTTTGAGCAAGAGCGTATATGGATTTAATTGAGGTGTTACTAAATGTCTCCTCTATGTCTAAAAACGCTTTAATTGCTATTTCACCTTTCTCTATTGTATTATTAATGTGGGCGGTAAACGTATAGTGAGCGTCTACGGTAGATCTGCCTTTTTGAGAGGCAAATTGATTCATATGGGGAGGTGTTTCCTTCAGGATTTCCTCTTTCAAGTAAAGGTATATTAATTTTTCTATTGTTTTTAGCATGATAATTAGCATGATAATGCTAATTAATGCAGGGAATATTTTATAATCTGTTGCAGCTTTAGATAGTTTTAATTTTTTTATTATCTACCTAATTTTGGAGAGAGTGTCATTTTGACTGGCTACGTTCCAAGCTTCCATTCTAGATTTAAAGTTGGTCCTTTTGAGGGGTATGACTCATGGGCCGCTTCCTCATTCGTGTAATCTTACTTCAAGCCCGGGAAGTGTATCCATTTCACCCGAAGGCAATACCTTCAATACCTTCAGTTTTACGTGATGAGTTACCCCTAAAGGTTCTTTAAAGTGTATAGGTGTCAGGTATATTCTCGATACCCTGGAAGTACCCTATTCAGAGCCCCTTATGGCATTTTGTATCATTATTATACCTTGTTAAGGTTCCGCTTAAAAACTTCTAATTTCCATTCGTTTTAGCCCTGTTAAAAAAAGGTCGAGTTTCTTTTTTCTGCTTTTTCGGTCTACGATTACACCAAGGTGCATTTCTGTATGTGTTCTGAATACAAAGAGGATAATTGTGATCATACGCACCCAGCCTCTATTCACTTGATAGCCAAACTTGAAGTATAATTCTGATCCTGCTTTCAGACACCGCTAGACAGTGCTGCAGTTTTACCTATCGACGTCCTTCCTTTTCATGTTTCAAAGAAAGACTCAGTACTAAATAAAGCAGCGGAATATAGTGCAATAAAAGGATTTAAATTAAAAGAAAAATCAAATCAATAATTTTTATGGTGAGTACTTGGTATGTGATCAAGTCAGTCCTAAGACCAATATTTTTTCACCAATATTTGTTAACAAAAGTTTAAATAACGCGAAAAATTTTTTTGGAAAATATTAATAAATGTTAAAGGACCCTTTGTGGCAAAGCACAAAGTTGGGGAAAAAAGTTTATTCATGAAAGTAAGAAATATCGACCGACGCATTTAGGCTTTACGGTAGAAGTTTGACTTCTATCTTTCTCTGTCGATAAAGAAGTAGTTTGCTCCTGGTAACTTTTTTGTTTTTGATAGGCTGCACGGTACAGCTTCCAGTTTTATTTTCTTCGACATTTCTTTCTTGAAATTTCCACCATAAAAAGCAGATACATGCACGTTCTTGCATAATCTCTTTCATACATCACACTATTTTTAGATGCACCTCCAGGCACTCAAGAAGTTTGATAAGTAGCTCATGGTTCGTGTTGTCGAATGCCTTTCGGTAGTCAATCTAAGCCATAGACAGATTGCATCGTTACCTGGTGGAATCCTGGGTAATACATCTATATATCAATAGGTTCTCTCTGCAACTTGCCAATCCTCTCTTGCATTGAAGTTCGTTAACTATTGCACTCCATACCGGCTCTATGACCCGGCAGTTGTTTGGAATTCAAAAAACTCCTGCTTTAGGGATCAGTACCGTGCGTCCTTCCACTCACTACTACGGGATGGGTTGTTGTTCATTTAAGGAAGTAGTAAATATATGAGCTAGATGTTGGTGCATAGAAGTGAACTTATTCTACCAAAAGTTGTTGACTTTATCGGAACCTGGCGCTGAGAAGTTCTTAGTTCTAGTGATAACTTTCTTCACTTTTTCAGCAGTAATGAGTAGACACTTCTTCTCTGGACGTTGCAATAGTTGCTTCTGGAAGAAGTTATAAAAGAGTGAGATATCTGAAGCGTCTCCATTTAGCTCCATATACTTGTTCCCAGAAGACTTGAATTTCCTCTCGAGTAGAAAACTGGAATTTTCCTGAATCCTCTTTATTCGCCGTTCATGGCGCTCTTTAGCTGTTTAAAGAGCTCTTATTTTTTGCGCCCAGTGCTGCTTGATGGTTAACGTTTTGCACTTGTTCAATGTGTGATTTGCTTTCCCTGGATTTTCGAGCGAGTCTCCTAACTGAAGTATCATTACTGAAGTATCATTACTTCTATTGTCGCTAAGCAGAAATACTGCCTTCTAGTAAACTACACAGTTCAGATCCCAGAGTTTAACATCTTTAGGAGCAAATCAGGGATCAGGGAATAGCAAATCGCCCTGAGAGAGACTTTTTGGTGGATTTTTGACCTCCTATTCACATGTTAGCTTGAGGATATTGCTCTTGTTTTTGATAAAGAGCTTCGTATCCGTCTGCGTAAAAAAGACAACGGAGGCCCTTAATTATTGAGCCGTTTTATGAGCACATTCCCGGTGCATATTGACCCAACGTTCATGTAACCTTTTCATGTATCCTCTTCAGACTGGCAAGCTTTCTTACCAACAGGAAAGGGTGACCCTCCTGAGTTAGTTCAACCATTTAAAACGAAGTTCTTGCGTTTATGCGGAGCTATTGCCTGGTCTTACCCTCAGTGCAGTCCTATTGCTACTCCCAACTGAACCATGGCCTGCATCCGAATGAGGCATATTGTGGTTTCACTGCGCGATGCTTGTAATGTAGCAGAATAAATCGTCGCATTAGGGAATTAGCCCAATACAACGTAGCTGAATGCAAGAGCCGGAGCCCTCGTGATCCGAAAAACCACTATGCGGCGTCACCGGCGACTTTCGTCCTTCATTTTTGAACGATTGAATGACCAGAGACTGTATGAAACTTTTTGTAGGATGTAGACAGTAAATTCTATTTGTCCAATAGACTTGATTCTACCCGGTATAGTAAAGGTGAATCAGCAGTTAAGTGGTAATCTATTATACGCACAAACCTGTGGTTGGTATTCTGAGTACCTAAAGTGATAACCACCCTTACAGGCAGCAATAGTTCTCCAAATTTCGCCATTGTTCAGATAGTGGGTTCTAAAAATCAAATCATAGGTACGTTGAGCAAATCACCATAAAAAAGGACCTTGGGCCTTCCGCTGTCAAACATCTGCTTAAGATAGAAGCTTCTCCTTTAACGTGGCGAATGTTTATCTAGATAAAATGCAGTTGGGTAGCTTGAATACTCGCTATGCCATTCACTACATCTCATCCTCTAGTTTTCATGGATGGGTTTTGGATTGCTATCCTTGTAAGTACTGCTGTTGGTTCTACGGATATACTAGGAATCCAAGTCAGCAGTTTTACTGACCTTAGACTGTATTTGCTGTTGATCACTTTGATCTTAGCTCCCACCCAAGGTTGTAATCCCCTAGGGACTTCTAGGAGCAAAGTTCGGGATACTTCGTCTGTTCATCTTCAATTCTGCTTTAATTGCCTTCGCCTCGTCCTATTGAGTTTTTTTATTGGAAATCTCTGAAAAATGTTTGACCTGTTAGCCGTTACCCCGATCCACGCTTGCAAGGGTAAGATTGGTTTCTCAAACGGTCGTTAAAACACTTTCGTACCCCCAGGTGCCAAAGTGCCACGGGCACGATCACGCTACACCCATGGCTTACGGGGGGTGGGGGATTGCATTGAGTGACACACTCAATTAATATCTCTTCGTAGGTCACCACAACAACTGGATGTCGGTACGGGAGGCCGAGAACCAGTTATAAACCTCACTAGTTCTTTTCCCTCGTTCTTCATTCTCTGGTCTTTATAGCTTATATAGCTTAGCCTTCCTTGCTTCGCCGCGCCTCGCACGCAGATCTCTACTTTCTCGCTTTGCCTCGAATTCCCAACCTCCGACACCGCGGCTAATACCTAATACTGATTTACTATTTACAACCAACAATGCGGGAAGTCAAGGGAATGTTTGCGGCAACCGCTTCTGTCTGTCGAAAATGGAATTGTAACTTTTCTTATCTGTAAGTTTTTGTTACTATCGAGATTTTTTTACTTTCGTTAAATTTCTGGCATTTCAACTGAAAAATAATTATGAATATTAAGATATCTCTTTGGATTATTTCAATTGATTTATATTTTTGAAAGTGAACCTAATTATATTTATTTATAATCTTATCATGTCTAAGCTTTATTATACGTTTATTACTTTGACTAAGTTTACAAGCGCATTCATATTATTTAAATTATTAAATACATGCTGATAACATTGAATTTATCACATTCAAATTTCAAATAAACCGTCACTACTCCACTATATTACACCCCCTAGTGGCAATTTTTTAATTAACCGGTAGCTTCAATAAGGGAACACCCGCTTCCACGAAGGGGATGTCTCCTGTGTATACGATCGTGCTACTGCCCTTTTTCCCCCTTTCATGCAAAAATACCTCCATGGTTATGCCACTCCTTTCCACATCCATACACTCCTCCAACCAGTGCTCCACTTTTGAATTCTTCTTTCCGTACAATTCATACACTCTTCTCTCTAGAAAGCCAGAATATATTATAATACTGCATGCGTGCGCATCTGATCCTCGTCATGAGTTCCTAACTTCCTTTCTGTTCTTTCATCCAAAAATATTGCCCTCTCTCCCTTAGCATAATCAACGCATACTTCCTGTTAAACCTTGACTCTCTTATTCTCTTCTCCCCTGCTGCCTTCTCTCTCCATGCCGTTTTTCTTAACCAACTCATGTACCTTCCTCGTACATCCTTCTAACTCCCACCGTTATAATCCCTGAACTGGTTCTTTATGTCTCCTTCCTGACAATATAGTTCGGCGTATTCCTTGCCAAACCCTGTGTTCGCTTTACATACATAAAATAAGGCACTTATCACAAGATAAACGAACTATTTTATTCTCCTTCCAAAATCGCCTGTGAACAACTTATATCCTAGCCCTCGCAACTGCATTTGCCCTTCTCACTTTCTCTTTTATATAACCATCTACTCCTCCATTCCTCCGAAACAGGAAGCACATGTACAACAAGCTCTTTCACCTCATGTACTTCTTCCCTTCCATTCTCCTTTCTTACCCCTCCCGCCTTCTCTCCAGAACACCATAACCTTGGATCTCTTGTGGGCCAAAAAGCCACTCTTTGTTTTCTATCCCGGCTACCCTATTAATTGTTTTCCACACGTCCTCTTCTGTCTTAACACGTCTAAACTCCTCTTGCAGATCTTTCTCCTTTCCTCCTCTTTCTTCTTACATATCACCCTAAACTCCTTTCTCATTTCTACGTACTCCTCCCTTTTCACACATCCTTCTTTCTACTTCCTGTATTTTCTTTTAACCTGTATTTTCATCTTCTTTTATTACCTATCCCACTACGGCTTCACGATTCCTTTCTTCTTTCTAAATACCTTTTTTTTATACTTTGGTACCCCCCCCCTCCTCTTTTATCCACAAACTTAATAGATGGTGGTTTGGTTCCACTCTCCCTTACACTTCGAATTTCTCTGTCTTCTCCCACCCTTGCATATTAATGATCAGACAGTCTATCACTGATACCCCCATCTTACTCACATGCGTCTATTCTTCCTCTTCGTCCCCTATTGCCATACCATTCGCTACCTCCCACCCTCTATCCTACATCCATTCTCTTAGAATCTTATCGTCTTTATTTATTATCTTATCCTTTAATGTCCTTTCGAAGCTCTCTCCTTACCTGTAAAGGTCCCTTTCCCTCAAATCTTGCATTCGAGCCCTTTACCCCAGTACCACCATACCCTCAGCTCTCTCCTCTAGTAAGTCGTCCATCATTTCTTTAATCCTTTCCATCTTATCCTTATTGTACATAGTCGTACACTTACTCGTTACCCTCCTATCTTTACTTCCCTCATTTGCACCCACTTACCCTCTCGGTCTCTATAAACTTTTTCTATTCCATCCCTAGCCCCACTAGCCCTTACTTTCCTCTTTACTCTGGCCGCCTCATGGAGCCTCCACCTATACCACCTTAGTGACTTTGGCTGTGCTCTATCCCATTTCTTTCTCTCTACACAACGTCTCTACTAGTCCCACCACATCTAATTAATGGATATACCTCCAGAAATCCTCATCATTCATCTTTTCCCTTGTACGTTCCAGTATAGCACCTTTACCACTCGTCCAACCTGATTTACCCCCACTCCCCAACTTCCCATAACACGAATTCCCCCGTACTTTCAACATCCCCTTCCTTCCTCGTCAAATCTTGGTCGATGAAAACCTTATCCTTTATCCTCTTTTTGTTTCGCATTACCCCCAACTTTTCATCCCAGGTCTCCAATTCTACAACCACCATTTCAATCTCCTTTTCCCCCTTTACTAACTTACACTACCTTGCCTTTAACCCACCGTATGCTCTTTAGCAGCGCTTCCACCCCTTCCCTTTCTGCCCCGCTCTTTAGCTTCAATCCGCTTATCACAATATTAATTCTCCTATCTAATTCCCTCCATTCTCAACTCCATTGCACTTATCCTTTCCCTATCCGCGCTCTCCTCCTTATCATTTCTTCGCTCTCCTATTTTCTCTTCTATCATATTCTCTACTCTAATCTAACCCTAATCTCACACACTAATCTTTATTCTCATCTGCTTTATTTTAGCTTCTTTTTCCTTCCTTACCGACAACTCCTCCCTCTATAATCCTGCTACTTCTTCTTTGTTCATAATGTGTCTCCTAAGGGTTTACATGACTTCCATTCCTTACAATCTTTCCGCACACATATTTTTTAAAAATCTTATCCTTACTATTTACAATCATTTGTAGCTATTTACATAAAGTCTTATATCTTATATCTCTATTTTCTGTGCTCTTTTAACTCCATCAAACACTTTCTCACCTACTCCCCTCCCTTTCCCTCCCTGAACTTCGTCTGAAATTTCCATGCCCTCTTTTCCCCTCTGATACTTAATTTATCCCATTGCGCTTCTTCTCTCGTCATAGATCCCGGTCTCCTCCAGTCTGCCCCTAGCGTCCACCTTATATACTTTTCTTGTAAACTCTCAATCTCTTTCCTATCCCTCCGTCCCCATATCTCCGCTCCATAACCTAATACCGGCCATACCAGCGTATCAAATAACCACATTTCCCTTCTCCAATAGTTCCTAACCTTTTACCTATTTCACATATCTGTTTATTACCCCTATGCTTTTTTATCCATTTTCTTATATGAGCTCTAAGATTTTCACTTTTTTGCAAGGTATATCCCAAATACTTAAACTCATCTACTTCTTCTAACTTTATTCCCTTTCTTACCTCATCATCCACTATCACATAATCAGTTACCGTTCTTTTTTCTCCTCCTGAGCGTTTTTTTTTTTCTCCTGAAGAATCTTTTCTCTTCTCCCTCTATATTTGCGTTTAACATAAACCATCCCAACTCCTCCAAGCTCTTTAACTACTACTATCCCTCCCTATTCAGTTCCTTATCTTTGGATTTTTTCTTCTCTCTTCTTCCCGCTCCATTCCTCCTCTATCTACTCGCATTGAAATCCCCACCTATTATAAGCCTAATCTCTTCTTTATTTTCTTCGATGATTTCTTTCAGCTCCTCTGTTTTCTTCTGCATATCTCCATTCATATAAACACCCACTATATTCCACTTCTCTCATCCCATATTTACCTCTTCTATTATTATTCCTTCTTTTAGTTCTTTCCTCTCTTTTTATCATTGTCTGTTACACATTCGTTCCTTACTCCCATCACCATTTCTCTCATTGCTCTGCCCTTGTTATACTTCCACTTTGCATTTTAAACTTGCTATTTGTAACCTTTTTGTAACCTTCCCCATACCATTTCCCATCCCTTCTCATCTAGCCACGTTTCCACAATTATTATTACATCTCATTGTGTTAAATTTCTTATAAACTCCCTATCCTTTCTCTTAAATCATGCTATATTGCAGTAAAATGTCCTTCATTCTTCCTTACATTCGTTTCTCATTTCTTTTTACGTTTTACTATTTTTTATTTTCCTATCTCCTGCTCCTTCATCTTCTAGTTTCCCGGCACTTCATTTCTTACTATCTCTTCCCTTACTTCATGCCAATTACATCATATTCGATCTACTGTATTCTCTTGTACTTAACCCATGTTATTCCTTTTTTTCTTTCCTCTTCCACTATTTTCCTTAACTTATACCGCATCTTTCTTTCTACCCATGTTAAATCATCCTCTATTCTCTCCGAGCTTCCATATAACATCCTCAATCATTCTACTTTCTCCCTCAGTTCTTTTACCTCCCTTTTCCATTTATCATCTCTTACCCTCAGGTTCTCCATCATATTTTCCATCTGCTCCATCGACCCCCTTACGTCTTCCCTCAACCCCCTGATTTCGCTTATCAACACTCTCAGAGCTTCCTTCTGCGCCTGCCTATGCTTCTTAAAGAGGGGAGGGGGTGACCTACGTGTCCTTACGCTTTTTCTAAACCGAAACTCCCGCGCTTTTCTCCGGACTCTCCCGGCTGTCTCTCCCTCTTCAAGAGATCCTCCCGCTCACTTGCACTAGACGCTCTCTTCCTTTGTTCCGCTTTCTCCCTCTGCCTGACGCGCCACTCGACACCGGCCCACGCACAGTTAGCCGTCGTGGCGTGTGAAGAATGTCCTGTCCTTTGAATTTACTATCGGTACTGCCAATACTCTTGCTGACCACCTCCCGCTCTTCCTTCGGTAACTGGGACCTATCTATGCAAAAAGTAATGTCTACAACCTACAGATGTCTCTCAAGACTGTTGCCGCTTACCGCCCCAATTTTCCCTTTATTTGTTTTATTCCCCCCTCACAGCCACTTAAGATACCCTTTTCTCTTCCTTAACATCCCCCAGTACTACGAGAATCACCCTTTGGCCCCCTTGCAGGCCCAAACTCCTGACCACAAACTCCCCCGATCCTTTGCCAGCTTAACCACACTTTCCTTATTCTGCCAAATTCCACCCCTTAACTACTCTGAAAATTTATTTGTAACTACCCAATTTACCCCTCACCGCCACCAATATGCAACTCACTTTCGATCCAAGCATGCATTCCATTCCCTACTCTTGCGTTCCAGTTAACTCCTATTATTAGAATCTCTTCTCCCTCCTTTCTTATCCTTTACCCTATTTCCTTACTTCTCTTTTCGCTCCCTTCTAGTTATAAATTGTAACTGTCCTTTACCCTTTCTAGTTTTCGGCAAAATTTTTAATATATTTTTAATTTACGTTCCTAAATCTTTTAGCCTTAATTTGCGCTTAACTAATTTCTGTTTATTAACCTGAATTATCATTTTACTACCGTCGTAACTTGGATCTCAACGCTTTTTACTCCTAACCTCGTTTCCTGTACTTGATATAAACTTGGGTGATGCTATACCAACAGTAATTACCTCAAAATGAACATGATTAAAGCATGGGTATGAAATTCTATACAAATTGAGTAGAGTGACGTTATGAAGGATTCAATGGCTAACGAAGTAATTAGAGGGAATCATAAGGCACACGTGGAGGATGTAAATCAGTGGTCGGCCAACGACTGCCGCGCGGTAGCCCTAGCTGAAGCGGCAGGTCGAGTACAAATCACGTGACAGTACCTGCTGCCACCAAGAAAGACCAAACCACCTTCATCCCTTCCTTTATGAAGCGGCTCGATTCCATCAAATGATTGGGTTTTAACTAGCCAAGTACACGGCAAGATATATGTAATCGCAAAAAAAGACACAGATTAAATAATTTCAAACTTTTAAATCGCTAATATAAGAATTGACAACAAAATTGATTTTTAACTTTTTATTCGCATTGAGTATCCCGTCTAACAATGAATCCCCGCCGAGGAATTGGGTCAAACCTTTCCTTTCCCGAAAGGTGGGCGAAAAGTTAGCCGACCACTGATCGAAATCATCCATTTAAAGCTGGATCTGACCTTATCAAAAAATAGCCTGATTGGTCGATCAGATTATTTCTGGTTATCTCAACCCACTATAATCGTTAACTTATCCTGCTGCTACGAAGATGTAATGTTTTTAACTCAGATCCGAAAATTTATTTTCTCTGTTTAACTGTTTAATATTTTTTGCAGGCGTAGGAACAAAAATTGAACCCACTCTTTGTCGTGCAGATCGCTTAGTTGGTCAAATATTAGGAGCTGTCGGAGCATTGCCCAAGATTTTTATAGAGTTGGAAATATCCTACTATCTTTTGAAACGATTGTTAGGTGTGAGAACTGAAGGAGACAAAAAAGGAGCCAAGGTAAGACTATCCAAAAGAAAATTCTACTCAAAAGTTTCTCATTACGTTTATCAATTCGGCTTTTAAACATTTAATTTTAAAAGCGGGCATCGAGTGACTATCACGAGACTCGTAAGAGAAAGTTTGTAATTTTTTGTCGTCAAGATTGAGTATTAACCAAACTAATTCAATTTCATTCTTTTTAAACATTATTTTAAATGTATTTCCTTAAAAATTTGTAATTGTTTAGAGTTTAAAGGTTTAAAAATTCTTCACTATGCAGCTTAAAGTATAGTTTTACATATTTTAATTATTATTGTTGTATTCATATCAAACGTAAGAGGTATAGTTTTTATAGATTTTTTTGATCATGTATTTGCCTTAAAGATTGTTAAGATCAGATTCTTAAATATGCTTAGTTGTATCTATTAGCTAAATTAATAATTTAAACAATAAATAGTCTTTTTTAATCTAGCAAATAATAAGGTCAATAATAATAGCAAAACAAATCAAACAAAATATAAAATTCAAATTAATGCTTTCAAAATACATCTCAAAATTTATAATTTTATTGACAATTTCATTTTTCACAAATAATTAGAAATCACCGCATACCTTCGGCACTGCTTCCTGAAAATCTTAAAAAAATAATCTAAACTCTTCTCGGCGAGCTACTTTACACTCTACAAGGTCGCTTTGAGCGCCAGGGCTATACTAGACCACTTAATGTCAAATAATGTCAAATTTCAAATCTAAAAAAAAACAGCAAAATAAATATCTCAAAAAAAAGGATAGAATAAACTCATTGGAAGGAATTCAGTGTACCGGATTTTCGCACATAAATCAAAATAATACTGTTTTGGACCGGGCTAAGCGATATTCTTAAAAAGATTTATCATTGCGGATTTTCCGTAACTTACACTATTACTTCCAAACTGGCCGGCATCCTAACATGGTTCTTTAAACGCAGTGACTCTAGGTACTTTATCGGGAAGAAAAGGCGGGAGAATTTGAATGGCTTGACATGTCGCTCGGGAAAATCTGTTGTCCTACGAGTCTTGAGTGGCGTCCCATTTAAATCTCGAAGTCGAAAGATGTCCCTTGATGTCCCACGATTTCTGGACGAGTCCGGATTGTTACAAAAAATAAAAGAAATGAACAGAATAAGTCCTTTAAATTATAAATCTTAAATATAGTTCTAGTCGTGGAGTTTTCGTACCACAGCTGCGATATCTGACTATTCATAATTAAAGCATTAAATTAAAGAAAAATCTATAAATAATAAATATAAATTGATTAAATATATCAATTCCGGCGGTTCACTCCCGTTATCGGCACAAAAAAAGTATAGTCTCGCTAAATCGGGATAGGACATGGTTGCGTCTTACGAAATACATTGATCAACTGAATTATTTTAATTTTGTGATCCAGACTTCGGACGGACAAAAGTCTGGGCAGTTCCGACTCGTTTTTCGGGTGATCCGAGCATGTTAGCTGGTATCAATAAGCAATTAATTTCAGAAGAGTTTGGATTTAGATCGGGACACTGGACAGGGCAACATCTAGC
This sequence comes from Druon quercuslanigerum, assembly GCA_010014905.2. NCBI lineage: Eukaryota > Metazoa > Arthropoda > Insecta > Hymenoptera > Cynipidae > Druon > Druon quercuslanigerum. The sequence continues at coordinate 29,694 of JAAAKG020151678.1, forward strand.
TCGACTCACTGATTGTATTGGTACAAATTTTAATATTAAGCACAGTGCAGCTGCTCTACTCCTAGACATGAAGAAGGTTTTTGATACAGTATTGCATAAGGGGTTTATAGCAAAATTAAAAATTTATAATATACCGCAATATCTAATTCAATTTATAGATAGACCTCTGTGATAGAACTTTTGTAGTAGAAGTTAATTGTAAATTATCGAATGACAAACTTATCAAAGCAGGCGTACCGCAAGGTTCTGTTCTTGGACCAGTATTATTTTTATATTATATAAATGATATACCAAAGTCTAGCAATGTAAAAATAGCCTTATTTGCTGAAAACACAGCAATTTATACAGCGTCTCGACGTAAAAGAATTGCGATAATCAAATCCAGACATCCGGACATAATTCAGGACGGGAGCTAGATGAATTTAAAATAAAGAAATTCTTCGAGGGTATCAGGACCCCGTCAACGTCTCCAAGGACTCAGATTCAATAGAATTTATCAAAAGAGCATTTATCAAAACCTCCGGTGAGTCAGAAGATCAAGCCCCAGAGTATGGGAGAATTGGACACTTGACTTCTTCGCAATCAAGGATATGTATATGTTCAACCTCTGGAAGATAAAAGAAGTATTGGAAAGAAGCAGACACCACAATCTCCCAAGCATTAATATATCAGTACGATTGATTGACAATTAATTAAACTCACGTAATTGGGATCATATCATGTTTAAACAATTTTTTGTTTACTTTCATTAATTACTACCTCATTAGGTGAAAAAAGGACAGAGAGGTAAAAATTATCGAAAAAACACAACTATTATTATATTAAGCCACTTATAATGAAAAATAGACAAATAGTTTTTAAAAATGCAGGATAAAGCGCAACACTTTATCATTAAGCAAAAAGAATATTATTATTATTAATAAGAAATTGTTTAAACAATTACTCTTGTTAACACTAATAAATTATCACCTCCCTCTAATTCAAAATTCAACAACAAATGGAAAATTTGTTTTAAAAAACCGGGACTTTCTAACTCTATGCTATCATAAAATTACTAAAGATAATAATAAGTTGTTTAAACAATTTGCGTAATCAACAAATTATCAGTATAAAATGGTTTTTATGTAATAGAAGTAATCTTAATGAAAAAGACCTCAAAAAATTAAAATTAGCGGCGAAATCTCGCAAAACCAATTTTTCATTTATGGGGTTTTTAGGATGCTATAAAACAGACTTATGGGGGTGCTATTTAAAAAGTAATATTTTATTTATTTATATTCTTTGGCTAATTGTGAAGAGAAATTTTGAATTCCAACTTCGTTTATATAATATTGAGGATTCTGAATAAAATATAATAAATAATCTTTTTTCCTAAATAATCCCTCGCTAGATTTAGTAACCAAAACATGCTCTGATCTAAATTACAGTATTAGAAAAACTGACAAAAAAATTTCTGATCTTTAATTTAACGCGAGCCTGAGTAATTTTTACAGGGATTATGGACAAAAATATTTACATTAGACGTGTGCATTGAGTCGGATCGAATGTGATATTTTCGATCCGATCTGCGTTCATTTTCGGATCGGTTAATTC
>JAAAKG020151699.1:0-31285 GCA_010014905.2 Druon quercuslanigerum
CCAGAGGTACCGGCTCAGGGATCGAACCCCGGACCTCTGAGGTGAAGTCCGAGCGTCTAACCACTGAGCCACCGAGGATCTTTCTAGAAATTCGTTGTTTTTGATCAAAATTAATTTTTTATCTAAAATTTTGATATTCCTATATGGTTAAAGATATGGTTGAGGAATCAACTAGTGTCTTGAGAATTCTTTTTATTTAAAAAAAAAAATTAATTTTCTTGGTTGAAGATTCATCCTGTTTGGTCAAAAATGCAATTGATTAGTTAAAAATTCATTTTTTTGGGTTGAAAATTTAACTGTACTGTAGAAAATTCGTCCTTTTTACTTAGAAATTCTACAATTTGTTAGAAAATTGCACAAATTGGTTGAAAATTATTATTTGTTAAAAACTAATATTTCAGGTAAAAAATTGAACACTTTTTGGAAAATTTAAATATTGTGTTCGAAATTCGCTGTTCTTGTTAAAGATCCAACCACTTATTTAAAAATTAATATGTTTTGGTTGAGAAATCAACTAGTTGCTTCAAATTTTTTTTTTTGTTGGTAGAAAATTAATTTTCTTGAATGAAAATTTCATCCTTTTTGGTTAAAACTGAATTTTCTTGTTTGGAAATTAATCTGATTTATTTGAGGATTTACTATTCAGTGTAAAATTTATGTAATTTGTTCAAAATTCGCCTTTTTTTGTAGAAAATTAATTTCTTTGTGAAAATTCTACTATTTGGTTAGAAATTTATGTATTTTGATAAAAATTTGTCTATTTCATTAAATTTATTTGTTTTTATTTACAAATAATTTTCTTTCAATATCAAATTTTTTTTTTATTTAAAATTAAACTTCTCGGGATTCATCTGAAATTCATTTATGACTGAACTAATTTGTTGAAAATTCATATCTTTGAGTTCAAAATACGACTTTTTTACGAAACATTAGTTCAAAAAAAATTTTAATGATTGTTTTTTAATGAAAATTGAACAACTCAATTTTTGGTTAAAAACTATATTTTTTGGTATAAAAATGTTACTTGCTGATACAAATTGTTAGAAAAGAAAAAGCTGACATTTAATTAAATGAAAGTTGGAATAATATCACATCTATTATTAAACCTATTTACTTTAAAATGTATGTAATTAGTAGAAAATTCATCCTATTATTACAAAATTAATCTTGTTGGTTTTTTGATTAAGGTATTAAAAAAATTAGGTCTAAAGGTATAAAAAGTAATTTAAAAAATGCATTTTTTGATTGTTAAAGATTCATAATTTTAGTTGGAAAATCCTCTAATTTGTCGTAAAATAAAATTTTGTTTTTGAAAATTAATTCGGGTATTTAACTGTTTCGTGTACAATTTGTCTTCTTGACTTAAAAAATTAAAAATTTGGTGGAAAATTAATTTTTGTGTTAAGAATTTATATTTTTGTGTAAAAATTCAACTCTTTTGTAAATAAAATAAAATATTTTGTTACAGGTTACGTGGTTTGTTTGAAAATTGCACTATTTTGTTGCAAATTCGATTTCGTTTTTCAAAAATTAATTTTTGATCTGAAAAGATAGCTATTTTATTTTTTGCATTAATCATCTGCGTTAAAAATTCAGGTATTCGTTAAAAGTAACAGAAATAAAAAAATAAAATTTTTTGAAAAATGGCGCAAGGTACGAATAAAAATTAATAGACAAATAATGTTCACCCACAAAGGATCTTCAAATTTATTAATCATTTTTAAATAGGACTAGTAGATTTTCTTTTAATCGTTAAAAATAAGATTAAAAAAAAAAAACTTTTGACATAGCGACATAACGAAAATAATAAAATGACAGAAGTAGTTCGATCAAAAAAGACATGTTTTGTTTATAAACTCTTTTTATAAAAATATATTTAAAAAAAAATTTAACTTTTCGGGAAATTGACACAAGCTGCAATTACATTTTATATAACAATATTTTTCGCCATAATTATATTAAAAAATTCGCTTAGTACCACTTTACGCTGGGATGCGTATTTTTGTTTTAAATTGTAAAAAATAGCATTGAAATTAAACAAATTAATTTTATGAAAAAATAGCAAAAGTTGCAATAAAATGTTTAATAACGATTTATTTTATAGAAGCCGCCCTTTTTAATTATTAAAACAAGACAATGAAAATATATGTTTTTTTAAATACTTTCAAATTATTAAAATAAATTTAATCTTCCTTAGAATCTTTTAAATACCATAAAATCTGAATTTTTTAAAAAATAACTTGATATATTTGAACATACTTAAAACCCTACGAAATTCCTCTCTTCTGGTGAATAAATTAATAAATTAAAATACCCTCAAAATGTTTAAAATTCTTTTAAATCTTTTCAAATCCTTTAAATTAAAAAAAATATTCTTAACTCTTTAAAACTATTCTAAAAACATTCAAATTATTAAAATGAATCTAAAATTTCTTAAAATCTTTTTAAATATCCTAAACTGTTAAAAATTCTATAAAATCTTTTGAAGTCCCTTGAAATGTTTAAAAATATACAAATTGGAATTTAATAAACATACCTTTTAAGAATACTCTAAACTCTTTGAAATTCTTCGAAATTGAAAGGATGAGTTCTTCAGCCAGTTATTTTAGACAAAATTCCAAAAAATTAGAGCATTAAACAAATGTTTGAGAACATGACTTTTTCCAATGAAAAGAAAATTGTCATTTTGTCATTTTGGCATTGTCATTTTTAAAACCAAACAAAAAAAAAAGAAAAAAAATTAACATTTTAAGCTAAACAATGCACGATATTAAACCCCTACAACTTTTGGCCTTATTTAAATACTTATTATTTTCTCTTTGATTCAAATAATTTTTTATCTGAAAATTTAAATATTTCATTTTTGCTCGAAAATTAATCTTCTTGATTGAAAACTCAGATATTTAGTTGAAAGCTTAACTATTTTTAAAAAATTATCTTTCTTTCATTCGTCTTTTAGGTTTAAAAATAAAAAAATTTGGTGGAAAATTAACTTTTTTGTTAGAAATTTAACTATTCTATAAGAAAAATAATCTATTTGGTGAAAAATTAAGTCATTTACTTGAAAATTTAATTGCTTTGTTGGAAATTCTTTTTTTTCGTTAAAATTTATATATTTGGTTAAAAATTCAGCCATTTATTTGAATATTTACAATATAATTTTTCTTTTGTCTGAAAATTCAACTATTTTGTTAAACTCATCTTTTTTGTCGAAAATTCAACTGTTTTGTGGAAAATTCGGCTTTTTGGCGTAAATATTCATCTTTTTAATTAAAAGTTCAACTATTTTGTAAAATAAATGAACTATTTAGTTTAAAATTAAGCAATTTACTTGGAAAATTATTAACCTTGTTTGAAATTCTTTTGTTGTTTTTTATCTGAAAATTTAAATAATAATTTTTGGTTCAAAATTAATCTCCTTCTTTGAAAATTCAAATATTTTGTGGAAAGTTTAATTATTTTGTTGAAAATTCAACTATTCTGTAAAAAAACTATTTGGTTAAAAATTTAGCCATTCATATGAAATAACAATAACTTTGTTGGAATTTTCTGTTGTTAAAAATTATTTTTTTCATCTGAAAATTGTAGTATTTGACGTTTGGTTGAAAATTAATCTTCTTGGTTAAAAATTCAACAATTTAAAAAAAATTAAACTATGTTTTTCAAAGTTTAATTAATTAGTTGAAAGTTCAACTACTTTATCAGTTATCTGTTTTGTTAAAAATTCAACTATTTTGTAAGAAACATAAACTTTTTGGTTAAAAATTAAGCCATTTATTTGACTATTTAATTACTTTGTTGGAAATTTGTTTTTTGTTAACTATTCTGTTAACTGTTTTGTTGAAAATTCGTCTTTTTGACTCAAATTTTCGGTTAAAAATTAAATTATTTTCTAAGAAAAATAAACTATTTGGTTAACAATTAAGCCATTTAATTAAAAATTGAATTACTATCTTGGAATCTCTTTTTTTTTAAATTAATTTTTTACCTGAAAATTTACCTATTCAATTTTTTGATAAAAATTTATCTATTTGCTAAAAAATTGAATTATTTTGTTCAAAGTCTTTTTAGCTTAAAATATCAACAATTTGGTGAAAAATCTGGTCAAAAGTTCATTTTTTTTTGTTAAAAATTAGTTTTTTTTGTTATCTGAAAATTTAACAATTCCATTTTTGGTTTAAAAGTAATCTTTTTGGATAAAAATTAAAATATTCTGTTGAAAAATCAACAATTTTTTTAGTCAACTTTTTTTTGTTGAAAATTTGTGTTTATGGCTTAAAAAATCAACAATTCGGTGGAAAAGTAACTTTTTTGTTAAAAATTCATATTTTTTGTTAGAAATATAACTATTTTGTAAGAAATATAAACTATATGGTTAAAAATTAAGCAATTTATTTTAAAATTTAATTAGTTTGTTGGAAAATTCATATTTTGTTTAATTTCTTTTATATCTGAAAATTGAACTATTCCATTTTTGGTCGATAAATAATATCTTTTGTTAAAAAATCAGATATTTTGTAAAAAAAACTATTTTTTTAAAGTTTAATTTTTTTTAAAACAAATATTTTATGGAAAATTAGTCTTTGTAGCTTAAATATTCATATTTTATGTTAAAAATGCAATCTTTTGTAAGAAAAACAAACTATTTAGTCAAGAATTAAACCACTTACCAGCAAATTTAATTACCTTGTAGGAAATTCTTCTTTTTTTTATAACAAATAATTTTTTATCTGAAAAATTAACTATTCCATTTTTTGATGAAAACTAATCTTCTTGGTCGAAAATGCAACTGCTTTCCTGAAAATTCGTTTTTCTGACTTAAATATTCATATTTTTGTTTAAAAATTCAACCATTTTATAAGAAAAATAAACTATTTCGTCAAAAATGAGGCCATTTATTTGAAAATTGAATTACTTTCTTTTAAATTCTTCTTTTTTTTGTAAAAAAATTAATTTTTCATCTTAAAATTTAACTATTCCATTTTTGCGTGGAAATTAATCTTCTTGGTTGAAAATTCAAATATATTTTGTTCAATGTTTAATTATTTTATTGAAAATTTAAATATTTTTTTAGTCATCTATTTTTTTTGAAAATTCGTCTTTTTGGCGTAAAAATTCGACTATGTTGTAAAAAAAAATAAACTATTTGCTTAAACATTAAGTTATTTATTTGAAAACTGTATTACTTTATTGGAAATTTTTTTTGTTGCGTTAAAAACTAATTTTTTTATCTGAAAATTTCAATATTCATCTATTTGATAAAAAAATCGTACTATTCTGTTCAAAGTTTAATTATTTTGATGGAAATTCAACTATTTTGTTAGTCACTTTTTTTTCGTCAAAAAATCAACTGTTTTGTTGAAATTCGTCCTTTTGGATTGAACATTAATTTTTATGGTAAAAAAGTCATCTTTCGTGGGTAAAAATTCACCTCTCTTGGATAAAAATGAACTTTTTTGTCGAAAATTTAGCTAAATATTATTGGTCTTTCATGTATCGACATATTCAGAGAATATGTATAAATGGACATTCTTTTGTTGTTGTTAATTAATTTTTTATATGAAAATTTAACTATTCTGTAAGAACTATTTGGTTAAAAATTAAGCCATTTATTTTTTTATTTAATTACTTTTATGGAAATTCATTTTTAGTTAAAAGTTAACTTTTTTCATCTGAAAAATGAATTATTCCATTTTTGGTTGATAATTAATCTTTTTTGTTAAAAAATCAGCTATTTTGTCAAAAAAACTATTTTTTTCAAAATTTATTTATTTTGTTGAAAATTCAACTAATATGGCAAGGTCATCTTTTTTGTCGAAAATTCAACTGTTTTGTGGAAAAGTCGTCTTTGTGACTTAAATATTCATATTTTCGGTTAAAAATTCAACTATTTTGTGAGATAAACATACAATTTAGTTAAGAGTTGAGTCACTTACTAGAAAATTTAATTACCATATTGGAAATTCTTTTTTTGTTGTTAATAATTAATGTTTTATCTGAAAATTTAACTATTCCATTTTTGATGAAAATTAATGTTCTTGGTTGAAAATATAAATATATTTTTTAAAGTATTTTTCGTTGTAAATCCAGCTATTTGGTCAAAAAAATTAACTATTTGTTTAAAGCTGAATTATTTTGATGAAAATTCAACTATTTTGTTAAAGTTATTTTGTTTATCAAAAATTCAACTGTTTTGTTAAAAATTCGTCCTTTTCGATTTAAAATTCATCTTTTATCGTAGAAAAGTCATATCTTTTGTGTGAGAATCCATCTATCTCGGCTAAAAATGAACTTTTTTGTCGAAAATTCAACTGTCTTAAAACAATTCATTTTTCCTGCTTAGAAATTTAACTATTAAATTTTTATTATGTCGATAATATTGATCTTTAATGTATCGACATGGATAAAAATTCTTCTTTTTTTTATCAGAGAATACGTGTAGTAAATGGACGCTCTTTACTAGGTTTTATAGAAGAAGAAAGAATAATATTCTAATAAAATAAAGCCTCCTTACTAGGAAATACTTCATCGTTATTATTTTTCTATGTAAATAACGTACAGTTTTATAAATATATTTTATGTGAGTAAACCTAAAATATGCAATACCAAAAGCTATAAATCTGTACAAATGCTATAAGTAGCATGAAATTCAATAAAATTATACAACTCATTATTAAAATTAGAAATGCCAGCTTAAAAGCTCGTTGTGTTACACAAACTGGTAAATAACTCTCTTCTCCCAAAATAATGTCCAACAGTCGTCCTTTTTTTCTCTCCTTGATTCCGACACAATCACAGAATTCTTGATACGAAACAAATAAAGTTGTATCGCTTGATGAAACAATTGAGAAGAAACTTCATAGTCAAATTTAAATGTATCATTCTCAGTAATAGAAAAATAAAGATTCATCTCACTTTCGTTAATTCCAAGTTAGAAGTATCTTTTCTCTCATATATTTAGGATAACTTTGTGTAACTGGGTGGGGAGAACTTCTTCCTCAAGAATTTTAGAATGTACAATGGCAGACACGATACCAGCGTTATCACACAAACTTTCCAAATAAAATCTTCTGTTCGAATGAATTCGGCATCTGAAAGAAACAAAAATTTCCAATAAGTAGGATATATGTTTTTGTAAGCAATTTCAGAATATCAAGTTTTTTTCCAGTTATAATTTTTCGCGAGTTTATTATAAATAATGTTCTTTTTAGTTTCACGAAATTTATTTTATATTAGAAAATATTCTTTTATATTTTATCACGATAGATTAATTAAATAAATAATACTGAAAACATATTAAATAATTTCTTGAAATCGTCTCTAAATTCCGTGAATTTGAATAGAAATTGAAACAAATTTTCATTTGACCTAATTACACTGGAAATTCAGTGCTTATTTAGGTAAAATAATTTGGGCACTATATTAAATTCAATTTAAACCGCTTCAAATTCCTAATTTTTTTAAGATGAATTTTCAACTGAAAAAGGTACATCTTCAACCACTTAGTTGCATTTAGAACTAAAAAAATCCGTTTTTAACCAAAAATGAAATAATATAATTTCCACTTAAAAAAAAATTTCTACATAAAAGTCAAATTTTCAACCAAAATGATGAATTTTCAACTAAAATGTCGAATCTTGAATTGAAATAGATGAACTTTTAACCAAAAACAATAATTCTCAAGCAAAAATATTGATTTTTTACCAGAAACGTGAATTTCTTAACAAAATACATCAATTTTCAAATAAAATGATCAATAATTATCTGAAATATTTGAATTTTTAACCAAAAAGATTTTACAAAAAAGTTGAATACTGAACCAAAAAATTTAGTAGTTGATAATTAACAGAAAAATATTTCAGTTATTAATTAAAACTTTTTACTAAGAAATATTTTTCAGTCAAGGGACAGGCCATTTTTTGAGTGTACTGTTGAATTTTCAACCAAAAAGATAATCGAATAAGATTAATTTTTACCGAAAAGAATGAATTTTCAACTTTTACAAATAAAGAATTATTGTTATTCAAATTTTTAATGCAATTTAAAAATAATGAAGCAAACTCTCGAAAAATTTCCCCGACTTAAAAAAAAATTGCCTAAAAATTCCACGTTTTTCCAGGTATCTCAAGTTTTTTTCATGTATAATTTTTCTCGACTTTATTATAAATAATTTTCTTTTCAGCTTCTCGGCATTTATTTAATGTTAGATATTTAATCATTTTTTTATTTCTCTCTAAATTCCGCAAATTTGAATACTAATTCAAACAAATTTTCGTTCTATCTAATTATAGTAGAAATTTATTTTATATTTAGGTACAATAATGCGGGATACTATATTAGATTCAATTTAAACCGCTTCAAATTCCTAATTTTTTCAAGTAGGATTTTGGATTTTCAAAAAGGTAGATGAACTTTTAACCAAATAGTTGAATTTCCAACCAAAAAGATTAATTTTTTACGAAAAAACCGATTTTTTAAAGAATACATTGATTCTCAATCAAACAGTTGAATTTTCAATTGAAAATAAGGTACATTTTTAACCACTTAGTTGAATTTGGTACTAAAAAAATACGTTTTTAACCGAAAATGGAATAATATAATTTCCAGTTTAAAAAAATTAATTTTCTCCAAAAAAATCGTCAAATTTTTAATCAAATTGATGAAATTTCAACTAAAATGACAATGTTTATGTTAATGAGTTTCGATCCAAAAACATTCATTTTCAAACAAAAAGATTTTCTTGCCAAAAACTTCAATTTCTTAACAAAATGCACCAGTTTTCAAATAAAATGACCAATAATTAACTGGAATAGTTGAATTTTCAAACAAAAAGATTTATTTTCTACCGAAAAAACATTATTTTTAAACAACGTACACCAAAAAGATCAATTTTCAACCATACATTTGAACTTAGAAGTAAAAAAAAAATCAATTTTCAAACAAAAAATGGAATAGTTGAATATTCAGTTTGAAAAATTAATTTTCCAAATAAACAAATAATGTTTAATTAAAGTAATGAATTTTCAAAGAAAATCGTGATTCTTAAAATGAAATAGATTAATTTTAAATCAGAAAGATAACTTTTTAACAAAAAAGTTTACCTTGCAATTTTTCAACAAAAAAGATGAATTTTCAAACAAAAAGCTTGATTTTCTACAAAAAATTGATTTTTCAATAACATATATGAATTTTTAAATATAAAAAGATCAATTAAGTAAAAATGTTCTTAACAAAAAATGAAATATTTAAATATTCAGTTTAAAAAATTAATTTTCCACCAAAACAAAATTTTCAACCAAAGTGATACATTTTTAACTAAAATTATGAATTTTCAACTAAAAAAATATAGTTTTTTAACCATAAAATGAATAAATAAATTTTAATTAAGAAAATGAATGTTTAATCAAATAGATAAATTTTTTACTAAAATGATAGAATAGTCAACTGAAATAATTACATTTTCCTTTAAAAAAATTAATTATAAAAAAATTTGTTTTGAAGAAAATAGTAACAATTTCAACACAAATAGTTAAATTATTAGTAAAAAAATATTTAAATACTATTGAATTTTCAACAAAAAATACAAACGAATAAGTTTAATTTTCTACCGAAAAGAATGGATTTTCAACAAAATATTTAAATACAGTGATACTTTTACACATAAAAAATCATTTTTATTTAATATAATGTTGCAATTTAAAAATAATTAAGCACGCTTTCAAAAAAATGCCCTGACTTTTAAAAAAATTCCCTCACAATTCCAGGTTACATCAAAATAAAAAATCGAGAAAAACGTTAATTACTCAGGAAATTCGACAATTTGAAAAAAGAAATTTCGCTAAACACCCCGAGGAAGAATAAATTAGAAACTTGCCAAAATAATCTTTGAGAACAACCAGCGATAAAAGGTATAACGCAAGAGAGAAAACTTCAGCGATGATCATCAGGTGATGCCAAGTTCTTATCGTAAGTGCCACCATAATTAATTCTGTGAGAACTAAGGCTGAAAAACTAATTGCCACGATATGGATGAATTCGTCCTCGAACATAATGAGAGCTCCGTACATTATTACTCCACCTGAAAATTAAAAATAATTACCTTTTTTTAAAATAAATAAAAAATAATAATCTGCAATTCAAGCATGCTTAAAAAAATTATTTTCCCACAACATGAAGCTGTTTCCTTTGCAAAAAAACTCGATTTATTTTCCAACATTTTATGCATTTTACAAAAATAAAATAAAATAAAAAAGTTTCTTTATTTGAGCGAGAAAATTCTAGTTGCAAATTACTTTTTTTCATTCGGAAAATATGAATCTACGCGTGTGTAATTATCTGAAAACGTAATTAAAAATTTTTAATAATACTTAAAAAACATAAAAAATATATTTTCAAGATATTTCCGGATGAAGAGTTTATTAAGGTAGAATTAAATTCGAATTTTTTATATGAGAATCAATTAGCCGCATTTTATGCACATATTTGTCACATAAATATATTAAATTATTATTTTTTTAAATCAAAATTTTGTTTTCAAAGTTCAAGAGTAAAAAAAAGGGATATTTATGATCATGATGAAATTTAGCATTAACCGGTTAATTTTTTCTTGTTCTATTAAAGATTTGAGCTTTGCTTTATATATTGATCCTGTAATATATAAAAAATTTTACTTCACAACTTTACACTTTGATGGTTTCCATATTTTTAAAGAAAGAGTGTTTATTTTATTTATAATTATTATACATTATATTCTTTTATATATTATATATTTATTTATTGTATAATTGTGTTATATTATTATTTCATTATTTTTATTTACTTTTCGCGAAAGAAAGAAAAAAAAAGAAAGAAAATACTTTTTTGTCAAAATTTATGTACTTATAGTTGAAAGTGGAACTTTGTAAAAAATTCATTTTATTGAGTTGATAATTATTTTCATTGAAAAATCTTTTTCTTTTATCAAAATTGAAATATTCTGTTAAAATTTGTGTGCAAGTATTTTTATAAATAGAAAGTTTAACTATTCCATGTTTGGTTAAACATTTATCTCCTTCAGTTGAAAATAACACTATTTGGTTGAAAATTTTTTATGCTTTGTTGAAACGTTGTCTTTTTGTGGAAGAAAATAAATCTTCTTATTGACCAATTACCTTTTTGATTAAAAATTCATGTATTTTATTAGAAATTTAATATTTTCTGGTAGAAAAATAATATGTTTGGTTAAAAGTTCATTTATTTTGATTGAAAATTCGTTTTTTTATTGAAAATTAATTTTTTTTTTGTTAAAAATTATTCTTTTTTGGTAGAAAATTAATCTAATTTCTTTAACTGTAACTAAAATAGTCTATTTTTTGTTGAAATTTATCTTTTTTAGTTGAAAATTTATCTATTTTGTTGAAAATTCATCTTTTTTGTAAGTAGAAAAGTAAACTTTTGGTTAAAAGTTCACGTATTAGGTTCAAAATTCTATTGAAAATTAAAATATTTAGTTGAAAACTCATGTATTTTGTTAAAAATTATTATTTTTTGGTAGAAAATTAATCTTTTTGGTGGAAAATTCAACTGTTTGTTGAAAATTAATTTTTTACACTTAAAATTCACCTATTTTGTTAAAAATTGATTTAAACTGGTTAAAAGCTAATTCCTCTAAATCTGTCTTTTTTAGTAGAAAATTAACCTTTTCGGTTTAAAAGTGCACGTTTTAAGTTTAAAATTCCATTCAAAATTAAAATATTTGATTGAAAGTGCAGGTCTTTTGTTATAAATTATTATTTCTTGGTAGAAAATTAAACTCTAGTTGTAACTTCATTTCTTTGCATTCAAAATTCATCTGTTTGATTGAAATTTTAACTATTTCATTTTAATTTTTTTTATTTGATTAAAAACTAATTTCTCCGACTTAAAATTAAACTTTTTTTTCTTCAAAATTGGATGCTTTTTAGTCTAAAATTAATTTATTTTCTTAAATCGGTTAAAAGTTAATTTCTTTGTTTAAAAGTCGAAAATGAAAGAGATTTTTCATTTAAAAAATTTTTCAAATTAAATTGATTTTCACTTAATACTGCAAGATTTAATTTTTATTTATAACATTTATCATCCAACCTTTTTTGCTTCAGAAGAATTCTTAAATATATTATTAATAAAATATAATTATACACACTAAATGTGGAAGAATCGTCAATTTAAAATATTGCAAATTGAAGAATTAAAAATTGCAAATAGCTAAAATTGAAGTATTTTTAATTGTGCCTCTTAAACATGGTAGAACTTTGAATTCAAGATCATTTAAATTGAAGGTTTTTCAATTATGAAATTGTATAGGGGAAAATTAGGCAAGTTTTAAGTTTTGTAATTCAAAATTATGTAATTCTGATGATTAACATTTGAAATTTGAATAATTTGGAAGATAGAGAATTGAAAGCTTGACTTTTGATTTCCAAAATAATCAAAAGTTAAGGATTTTTTATACATCTTTAAAATTTAAGAAGTTATAATTGCAATTTATGAAAATTGAAGAATTTTTAAATGTAAATTATCATCATTTTCAATTTTAAATCTTCAAAATTGCAGAACATTATGTTGTATTGTATTAAAATTAAAGAGATTTTCTTACAATTTAAAACGTAATATTTATCTCATTTTCATGGCTTAAATTTAAAATTTCTTAAACTTGAAAGATTTAGAATTTAAAATTGAGAAAAAATAAGCAATTTACTTTTGATCATCAAAATCGTGCAAATTTAAGAATTTTTATGTCCTAAAAGTAAATATTTTTTAGTTTGATAAAATTACAAATAAAATTTACGTAAATGTTTAGTTTTACAATTAAAAATGCTATAATTTTGATTATTTACGTTTGAAATTTTTTCAGTGTGGAAGATTATTAATTGAAAATTTTACTTTTGATAATCAAAATCATCTAAATTTAAGAATTTTTATTAACACGTCTTTAAAATTGAAGAGTTTTCAATTTTAAAAATTTACAATAACAAATTATACAAATTTTAAGTTTTACAATAAAAAATTCTGTAATTTTGATGATTTACATTCGACATTTCTTCAATATGAAAAATTTATATAATTGAACATTTTACTTTTGACCTTTAAAATCATCAAAATTTAAGAATTTTTATTTCAACATTTATAAAATAGAACAATTCTTAATTTCGAAAACTTACAAAAAAATATGGAAATTTTAAGTTTTACAAATAAAAATGCTGTAATTTCTATGATTTACGTTTGAAATTTTTTCAATGTCGAAGATTTAGAATTGAAAATTTTATTTCTGATCAACAAAATCATCCAAATTTAATCATTTTTATTTTAACATTTTTATAATTCAAGAGCTGTAATTTTGAAAACTTACAAATAAAAATTATGTGAATTTTAAGTTTTACAATAAAAAATTCTGTAATTTTAATTTAAATTCGAAATTTATTCAACGTGGAAGATTTATGAAATCATCAAAATTTGAGAATGTTTATTTTAACATCTATAAAATTGAACAGTTTTTAATTTTGAAAACTTACCAGTAAACAGTATTCAAATTTCAAGTTTTCCAATTAAAAATTCTGTAATTTTAATGATTTACGTTCGATATTTGTTCAATGCGGAAGATTTAAAATTAAAAGTATCACTTTTTATCTTCAAAATTATCCAAATTATAGAATATTCATTGGTAAATTTTTAATATTGGATAGTTTTCAATTGTAAATCTTCAAAATTGAACTATTAAAAAAACTTTTAAGACTCATTTAATTCTCCAATTTTTAAATCATTGTTGAAAATGGAAGACATCAAGACTTCGAATTCCAAATATTACAACCCAAATTAACTTATTAATTTTAATTTTTAATTTTTAATTATAATTTATAGTACTTCATATTAAATCATAAATTTTAATTTGATAATTAAGCAATCAAAATAAAGAAGCCTCATATAAACGCGCAAAGCGCTTTATTTGTTACGTACCTAATTATAAATACAAATATAAATATCGTACTTGAATTATATTTCAAAATCTTGAGAATTCACCGCTTGTGCAGCAAAAAAAAACACACCAGCGCCACTAACTTGGAACTATTGGGTTTACGTTCATTTTAAATACTTTAAAGACAATTTATTTAACGTTCTATAATATATCAAAATTCTGTAAAAGAAACACTTGTAAATTACCTTGGTATATACTGATTAGAACCCACATAAAGAACGTTTTGTAGGATAAGGAACGACCCTTGCTCAGTTCTTTATAAAGTTCCGGGTACGTAAGTGCAATTTTCCCAGACACGTCCTTATCCAGGACGAGGGAAAATACGGGGAACATTGTGTATAAAGTTCCGTACCTGAAAACAAAATTCACAAAAATGATGAAAACAAGATTTCCAATCTCTTCTAGATTTAAAATTACCAGGTTTGCTACAAAAATTAATCAATTCCAGTCATAATTTAAAAGAACTCTGATGAAATAAAAAAAATGTTTAGTTAATTTATCAGAATTCTAGAGAATTTAACAGAATCCTAGCAAATTTAAATGAATTATAGTGATTTAAAGAACCAGATAGAAAAATTAATAGCATTGTGGTGAACCCAATCGAATTCTAGTCGAGATTCTAGCAAATTCAATAAATTTCTATCAAATTTCTATGTTTAACATATTTTTATTGAATTCAACAGAAGTTTGGTTAATTAAAAAGAATAATTCTGGTAAATTTAACAAAATTCTGCTAAATTTTTCAGAATTCTTACAGTTTTATCGAAATTCTAGTAAATTTATCAAATTGTTATTGAATTGGATATGTTTCTAGAGGATTCAGAAGAACTTTAGTTTATTATATAGAATAATTCTAGTTAACTTTAAAAAAATGCTATTTAATGCAACATAATTCTTATGATTTTAATCGAATTGTAAAAAATTATAGTTATTAAACAAAATTTTTAAAAAATTATATTAAATCTATAAGAATTATTGTAGTTTTGGCATAATCAGGGTGTTCACTCAAATCTTTGGAAAAGATTATTTGACAATTCCAGGTTTTTTCAATGTATAATTTTTCATGGTACGTAGATTCAATTAATACGTTTTATTTAGAAAGCTCTCGATAATTAAATAATGCTAAAAACATAACAATTTATTTCTTGTATTTGTCTCTATTTTATCAAATAGTTCAATTTCATCTAAAAAAAGATCAATTTTCAACCAAATAGTTGATTTTTGGACTAAAAAAGATCCGTTTTCAACCAAAAATAGAATAGTTGAATTTCCGAATCAAATAATTAGTTTTTCACACAAAAAACTGTCAACCAACGTCCTGAATTTTCAACTAAAATGATGACACTTCAACTTTAATAAATCAATTTTAAACCATAATGATAAATTTGTAACACAAGAGTTTAACTTCCAGCCAAGTACTTTTACTTTTCAAGTAAAAAGATGAATTTAAAAACAAAAAAATTAATTTTCTACGAAAAAATACAATTTTTCAACAAAATACTTGAATTTTCAACCAACTAGTTGAATTAATAACTAAAAAAAATTGTTAACCAAAAATAAAATAGATAAATTAGTGAAAAACAATTAATTAAAAAAAAAATGTCAACAAAATAGTTAAATTTTTAATCAGTGATGAATTTTGAACTAAAATGATAAATCCTTACCTAGATTAGTTAAATTTTAAGCCAAAAAGATAAATTTTTAAATAAAATTATAAATATTTACCTGGAATACTTGATTTTTTATACAAAAAGGTAAATGCTCAAACAACAAGATTAATTTTCTAAAAAAAAGGGCAACTTTTGAACAAAATAGATGAATTTTCAACGAAATAGTTTAAATTTAAACTAAAGAAAAACGAATTTTCAACTAAATGGTTGGATTCTGAATGAAAAAAAGATCAATTTTTAATCAAAAATGGAATGGTTACTTTAGTTTTAAACAATTAATTTTTAATCAAACGGATAAATTTTTAACTAAAACTATGAATTTGTAACTGTAATAGTTGAATTTTGAACTAAAAAGATGAATTTTTAATCAAAAAGAATAATTACTACCAAAAAACGAATTTTCAACTAAAAGGATAAAATATTCAATTGGAATAGTTACACTTTCAGTTAAAAAAAATTTCGAGCAAAAAAAAACAAATTTTCAACTAAAATGATGAGGTTTCAACTAGAATAGTGGAATTCAAACTAAAAAGATAAAATTTTAAATAAAATGTTGAATATTGAACTGAAATACTTTAATTTTCAACAAAAAATATGAATTTTCCAACAACAAAAAATTAATTTTTTTTTCCAAAGATGACGATTCTACAATAAACACATAAATTCTAATCAAAATAGTTTTAAAATTTTTTTAAAAAGACAACATTTCAACCAAATAGCTGATTTTTAAACTAAAAAAGATCAATTTTCAACCAATGTGGTGAATTAGTAACTAAAATTATGAATCCACAACTAGATTAATTGAATTTTCAGCCAGAAAGATGAATTTTTAACTACAATAGTTCAATTTCCAACTAAAAACAAACAAATTTTCAACAAAAAATTTAAAGTTGCAACTGGAATAGTTAAATTTCCAGTAAAAAAATCAATTTTTAGTCAAAGAAAAAACGAATTTAAAAAAAAAACAGCTTATTTTTCAGCAATGGAGATGAATGTTCAATTAAAATGATGCGAATGTACGAAAAATGTATTAGTTGATATTTCAACCACAAAAAAATGAAATTTTTAATAAAAAACCAATCAAATTCAATGAAAAAAATTGAATTATCAACGAAAACCAGATACTATTTGATTTTTCAGTAAAAAAAATTCATTAAAAAAAAAAAAAACGAGTTTTTCAATTTAATATTGCAATTTAAAAAAATTGTATACGCTCTCAAAAATATTCCCTCATTAAAAAAAAATCCTTGACATTTCCAAGTTTTTCCAGTTATATAAAAATTTCCTGAGAACTCCAGGTTTTCCAGAGTTTCCAGGTATGGTAAACCCATTTTCTAAGTTGAACAAAATGATTAAGAATAATGAAAAATTGAATTTTTCTGCGATCAGAAATAAAATCCCAGATTTTTTAATTAAATTCTCGGTCTTTCTCGATTTTTGGGTCAAGTTTCTGCCCTGCTTTTTTAATTTACCGATTTTTTCTGTATTTCCAGGAATTCCATGACCTGTATAAAACCCTGATTACTTTTTTAAACAAAATGAATCTCCCTTTTAGAGCAAAATACCTACCCAACCATTAAAAATCCTTGATAGAGAGGAACAGACGAAAAATAAAAGACCGCGGAGAAGACAGCTTGCATTGTGGAAATAATAAGTCCTCGATGGATGACAAATTGACTGAGAGCTGCCGATCTTTTATAGCTCCGCCTTCCATGGACCAACAACAAATTTGCCAAATTACTAAACTGCGGAATAGAAAAATCAGCAGCCAGCGAAGCTTGTCTTCCTTCTAATCCTTCAAGCCCAATGCCTAGAAAAACAAAACAAAATTTACAATTTCTAGTGGTAGTAATTCCTGTTCGCAAAAAATAAAATATATTATAGTTTTTAAAATCCCTTGAAGTAATTGAAATCCTCGGAAATATTATAAAATCCCTTGGAATGTTCTAAAATGTCTTAAAATCTTATTTGTCCTGCATTTTTTTATTTCTTAATATCATTTAAATCCTTGGAAATCCCTTGATATTTATTTAATCTCTTGAAAATGCCTTAAAATACCCTAAAGTTCTTTAAATTTTTTTATAATCCCTTTAAATTAATATAAAATTAATTTTTAAAATTAATGGAAACCCTTGAAGATTTTTAAAGTTCTTAAAAATTCCTTAAGACTTTAAAAAATAGACTGAAATATTCTAAATGCTTCGAAATACTTTGAAATCTCTATTTAAAGGTCTTTCAAATTTCTTGTAGGTTTTATAAATACCCTAAAACCTTAGAATCTTTGTGATGCCTTTAAATTATTGAAATCTTTTAAAATACCTTACAATATTTAAAATCTATGAAAAACTTTAGAATCATTTGAAAATTTGTGACGTTTTTGACAGTTCGTTGGGACTTTTAAAAATAATCTAAAATGTAAAAAGGCTTTTGGAAACATTTCCAAATATTGAAATCTATTACAAATTCCTTTACATTTTTTTTTAAAACTTTCAAACATTCCAAATTCCTTAAAATATTCCGAAATCTTTTGAAATTTGATAAAACTCTCGAAAATTCATTTTAATTTATTAAAATACCCTAAAAAACTTAAAATGCTTTAAATTATTTCAACCAAATTATCAAATTTCTTCAAATTATTCGAAATTATTTTAAATTCCTTTAAATAATTTTTAATACCTTAAAATATTTCAAATCCTTTAAAATCTGTTTCAATTTATCGAAATTTTTTAAAGCTGCTGAAAATCACATTTAACTTTTTTAAATACCCAAAAATGCTTAAAATCTCTTGGAATCCCTTGAAATTATTAAAATATATTTAAATTTCTTTGGAATATTTTTAAATACCTTCAAGTATTTCAAATTCCTTGAAATCTTTCAAAATTGTTGGAATTTTAAAAAATACCCTACATTTTTGAAAGGCTTTTAGAAATCATGCGAAAGATTAATCTATTAAAATGTTCAACGGAATATTATTAAATTCCTTTAAAATATTCCAATTCCCTTTAAATCTTTCTAAATAATTTGATATTTTTTAAAACTATTCAAAATTTATTGGAAGAATTGAAAAGCATTGAAATCTTTTTAAAATTTTTTGCAATATTAAAAAATTTCTTTTTTTAATCCTTTAAAATCTGTTCAAATCCATTCCCACTTTTTTAAGCTGTTGAAAATTCCTTGGAATTAAAAAAAAAATTAAACCTTTCAAATTCTTTGAAATCACTCGAAACCCCCTAAATTAATTAAAAAATTATAAAAAACCTTTAATTTATTGAAATTTTTTAAATACCCTTAGATCTTTAAAACCTTTTGGAATTCAATCACATTATTTAAATCTACTTAAAATTCCTTGGAAATATTTCAAATCCTTAAAAATCTGTTGAAATCCATAGAAACTTTTTAAAGCTGTTAAAAATTCCTTGGAATTTTAAAAATACCCTAAAATCTTTAAAAGCTTTTAGAAACAATTTGAAATATATTGACATATATTTAAATTTCCCTGGAATATTTTTAAATGCCTTAAAATATTCCAATTACCGTGAAATCTTTCGAAATCATTTGAAATTTCTTAAAACTCCTTGGCATTTTTTTAAATACTCTCAAATCTTTAAAAATCCCTTGAAATGTTTAAAAATACACTAAATTCCCTTTCAAATCCTTTCGAATGATTGAAATCTATTTAAAATGCCTTGGAATATTTAAAAAAAAATCAAATCCTTTTTTATTTTAAATACCCTACAATCTTAAAAAGCTTTTAGAAACCATTGAAATGATTGAATTCTATTAAAATTTGCATGTAATATTTTTCAATGCCGTTAAATATTCCCACTACCTTGAAATATTTCGAAATCATTTGAAATTTCTTAAAGCTGTTCTTTGGGTTTTTTGTAAATACCCTAAAATCTTCCGAAATCCCTTAAAATGTCCTTCAAAATACTTACAAATACACTAAAATCCTTAAAACACTTTCGAATCATTGCGAATTATTGAATTCTATTTCAAATTCCTTAGAATATTAAAAAAAAATTTAATCCTTTAAAATCTGTTCAAATCCATTGCCACTTTTTTAAGCTGTCGAAAATTCCTTGGAATTAAAAAAATCAATTATAAAGCCTTTCAAATTCTTTGCAATTTTTCAAAAACCCATAAATTATTTCAAAACTCATCCAATTGCTTCAATTTATTGAAATTTTTAAAAATAAACTAAAATCCTTAAAAACTTTTAGAATGCCTTTGCATTATTAAAATCTACTTAAAATTTCTTGGAATATTTTTCAATACTTTAAAATATTCCAAATCTTTTAAGATTCGGTGAAATCCGTTAAAAAATTTTTCAGCTGTTTTTTACATGTACCCTACAATCTTTGAAATTCTTTGAAATTCCTTTAAATTATTATCATCTACAAAAATGTCTTTGGAAGATTCAGAAAGATCATAAAATTCTCAAAATCGTTTGGAATGCATTTAAATGATTCAAATCTATTAAAAATTCCTTGGTATATTTTAAAATACCAAAAAGTATTTCAAATCCTTTCACATCTGGTGAATTCCTTTAAACTTGTTAAAGCTGTTGGAAAATTCTTGGAATTTTAAGCAATATCCTCAACTTTTTTCAATCTTTTGAAATCTATCGAAATTATTTAAAAGAAAAATTAATTCTTGAATATTCCTTGGAATTAAAAAAATGTTAAAATCTTTCCAATTCTTTTGAATATCTTCAAATTATTAAAATATATTAAAAATTTCTTGGAATCTATCGAAAATTTCTTGCAATTTTTAAATGCACTCTAAAATCTTTGAAATCCTTTGAAATCTATAAAAAATATCCTTGGAAACTTTTAAAACACCCTTAAATAATTCAAATCCCTTGGAATGTTTCGAAATAATTTGAAAATTTTAGGCATTCTTGAAAATTATATGGAAGTTTTAGAGACGACCTAAAATTCTTGAAGTTTTTTGGAATGCATTTAAATTATTGAAATAAATTTTTAATTGCTTGGAATATTTTTAAGCATTAGAAAATATTTAAAATATGTTGCAATCTTTCAACGTTTTTTGGAATTAAAAAGAAACTTATATAAAATTCCTTGGAATACTGTAACACAACATAAAATATTTCATATCATTTCAAATTTGTTGATATTCCTTGAAAGTTTTTAAAGCTGTTGAAATTTTTTTGGAATTATTTAAAATACCCTAAATTCCTTTAAATCTTATAAAATCTTTCGCAATTTCTTACAATATTTTAAACTCTTGAAATTTCTTTATAATTTTTAAAAACACCTTACAGTCTTTTAAATTCCTTGCAATATTTTGAAATACTTAAAAATATTTCAAATCAAAGTTTTAGGAATACAATAAAATCTTTTAAAACCTTTAAAACCCCTTGAAATTATTGAAACATATTAAAAATTTGCTTGGAATATTTTTAAATAACTTAAAATATTTCAGATCATTAGACATTTTTTTTTAATTCCTGCAAAGTTAAAGCTCTTCAAAATTCCTTTGAAGTTTTAAAAACACCCTTAACTCTTTTAAATCCTTTGAAATTCTTTCAAATCCATTGCCCCTTATTTTAAGCTGTCGAAAATTCCTTGGAATTAAAAAAATCAACTCTAAAGCCATTCAAATTCTTTGAAATCTTTCGAAAACCCATACATTATTTAAAAAATTATCCAATTTCTTCAATTAAATGAAATTTTTTAAAATAAATTAAAATCCTTAAAAAAATTTAGAAAGCCTTCGCATTATTGATATCTACTTAAAATTCCTTGGTATATTTTCCAATCCTTTAAAATATTTCAAATCTTTTAAAATTCGGTGAGATCCATTGAAAATTTTTTCAGCTGTTAAAAATTCCTTGGAATTTTTACATGTACCCTACAATCTTTGAAATTCATTGAAATCCCTTTAAATTATTAACATCTAAAAAAATATCTTTAGAAACTTTTAAAACACTTTAAAATATTCTAAAGCCCCTTGAATCTTTTAAAATAATTTGAAAATTTTAAACATTCTTGAAAATTTCATGGAAGATTCAGAAATAATATAAAATTTTCAAAATTGTTTGGAATGCATTCAAAAGATTCAAATCTATTTAAAATTTCTTGCTATGTTTTAAAATACCATAAAGTATTTCAAATCCTTTCAAATCTGTTGAAATTCCTTGAAACTTGTTAAAGCTGTCTAAAAATTCTTGGAATTTTAAGAAATAACCTCAACTTTTTGCAATCTTTTGAAATCTATCGGAATTATTTGAAAGAAAAATTAATTCTTGAAAATTCCTTGGGAAAAAAAAAATTCTAAAATATTTCCAATTCTTTTGAATACCTTCAAATTATTAAAATCTATTAAAAATGTCTTGAAATCTATCGAAATCCTTTGAAACTATTTAAAATTGTTGAAAATCCCTAGCAATTTTTAAGTGCTGTCTAAAAACTTTGAAATCCTTTGAAATCCCTTCCAATTATGGAAATCTATAAAAAATATCCCAGGAAATTTTTAAAACACCCTTAAATATTTCTAATCCCTTGGAATTTTTCGAAATAATTTGAAAATTTTAAGCATTCTTGAAAATTATATGGAAGTTTTAGAAAAGAGTTTTAGTCTTTTTGAATGCATTTAAATTATTGAAATAAATTTTTAATTCCTTGGAATATTTTTAAAAATCAGAAAGTATGAAAAATATGTTGCAATCTTTCAAAATTCTTTGGAATTAAAAAGAAGACGAATATCTTTGAAGTCCTTTGAAATCTCTGCAAAATATTGAAACTTATACAAAATTCCTTGGAATACTATAACATACCATAAAATATTTCAAACCATTTCAAAATTGTTGAAATTCCTTGAAACTTTTTAAAGCTGTTGAAATTTTTTTGGAATTTTTTAAAATACCTTAAGTCTTTTAAATTCCTTGTAATCTTTTGAAATACTTAAAAATATTTCAAATCAAAGTTTTAGGAATACATTAAAATCTTTTAAAACCATTGAAATCCCTTCACATTATTGAAATAGATTAAAAATTTGCTTGGAATATATTTAAATACCCTAAAATATTTCAAATCCTTAGACTTTTTTTTTAATTCCTGCAAAGTTAAAACTCTTCAAAATTCCTTGGAAGTTTTAAAAACACCCTAAACTCTTTTAAATCCTTTGAAATTCTTTCAAATCCGTTGCCACTTTTTTTAAGCTGTCGAAAATTGCTTGGAATTAAAAAATCAACTCTAAATCCTTTTAAATTCTTTGAAATCTTTCGAAAACCAATGAATTATTTCAAAAATCATCCAATTTCTTCAATTTATTGCAATTTTTTAAAATAAAGTAAATCTTTAAAAACTTTTACAGTGCCTTTACATTATTAAAATCAACTTAAAATTCCTTGGAATATTTTTCAATTCTTTAAAATATTCCAAATCTTTTAAGATCGGTTGAAATACGTTGAAAATTCCTTGGAATTTTTACATGTACCCTAAAATCTTTGAAATTCTTTGAAATTCCTTTAAATTATTATCATCTACAAAAATGTCTTTGGAAGATTCAGAAAGATCCTAAAATTCTCAAAATCATTTGGAATGCATTTAAATGATATAAATCTATTTAAAATTCCTTGGTATGTTTTAAAATACCAAAAAGTATTTCAAATCCTTTAAAATCTGTTGAAATTCCTTGAAACTTGGTAAAGCTGTTGAAAAATTCTTGGAATTATAAGAAATACCCTCAACTTTTTGAAATCTATCGGAATTATTTGAAAGAAAAATTAATTCTTAAAAATTCCTTGGGAACAAAAAAATTCTAAAATATTTCAAATTCTTTTGAATACCTTCAAATTATTACAATCTATTAAAAATTTCTTGGAATCTATCGAAATCCTTTGAAACTATTTAAAATTGTTGAAAATTCCTAGCAATTTTTAAATGTAGTCTAAAATCTTTGAAATCCCTTCAAATTATGAATATCTATATAAAATATCCATGGAAAATTTTAAAAAACCCTTAAATATTTCAAATCCCTTGGAATGTTTCGAAATAATTTGAAAATTTGAAGCATTCTTGAAAATTATATGGAAGTTTCAAAAACGAACTGAAATTCTTAAAGTCTTTTGGAATGCATTTAAATTATTGAAATAAATTTTTTATTTCTTGGAATATTTTAAATATCAGAAAATATTTGAAATATGTTGCAAGCCCTTTGGAATCTCTTCAAAATATTGGAACTTATATCAAATTCCTTGGAAGACTATAACATACCATAAAATGTTTCAAATCATTTCAAAATTGTTGAAATTTCTTGAAACGTAAAATTGTTGAAATTTTTGAAAATACCCTAAAATCCTTCAAATTTAATGAAATCTTTCGCAATTTCTTACCACATTTTTAAACTCTTGAAAATCCTGTATAATTTAAAAAAATACCTTACAGTCTCTTAAATTCCTTGTAATCTTTTGAAATACTTAAAAATATTTCAAATCAAAGTTTTAGAAATACATTAAGATCTTTTAAAACCTTCGAAATCACTTCAAATTATAGAAATATATTAAAAATTTCTTTGACATATTTTTAAATACCCTAAAATATTTCAAATCCATTGCCACTTTTTTTAAGCTGTCGAAAATTCCTTGGAATTAAGAAAATCATCTCTAAAGCCTTTCAAATTCTTTGAAATCTTTCGAAAACCCATAAATTATTTCAAAAATTATCCAATTTCTTCAATTTATTGAAAGTTTTAAAAATAAACTAAAATTCTTAAAAACTTTTAGAATGCCTTGACATTATTAAAATCAACTTAAAATTCCTTGGAATATTTTTCAATACTTTAAAATATTCCAAATCTTTTAAGACCGGTTGAAATCCTATGAAAATTTTTGCAGCTGTTAAAAATTCCTTGGAATTTTTAAATGTACCTTAAAATCTTTGAAATTCTTTGAAATCCCTTTAAATTATTAACATCTAAAAAAATGTCTCTGGAAAATTCAGAAATATCCTAAAATTCTCAAAATCGTTTGGAACGCATTTAAATGATTGAAATCTATTTAAAATTCCTTGGTATGTTTTACAACACCATAAAGTATTTCAAATCCTTTCAAATCTGGTGAAATTCCTTGAAACTTGTTAAAGCTGTCTAAAAATTCTTGGAATTTTAAGAAATAACCTCAACTTTCTCAATCTTTTGAA
Source organism: Druon quercuslanigerum (assembly GCA_010014905.2). Taxonomy (NCBI): domain Eukaryota; kingdom Metazoa; phylum Arthropoda; class Insecta; order Hymenoptera; family Cynipidae; genus Druon; species Druon quercuslanigerum. Next base: position 24,828 of record JAAAKG020151699.1, read on the forward strand.
ATTTATCGAAATTATTTAAAAGAAAAATTAGTTCTTGAAAATTTCTTGGGATTAAAAAAATACTAAAAGCTTTCAAACTCTTTTGAATACCTTCAAATTATTAAAATCTATTAAAAATTCCTTGGAATCTATCGAAAATTCCTTGAAATTTTTAAATGTAATCTAAAATCTTTGAAATCCTTTGAAATCCCTTCAAATTATGGAAATCTATGAAAAATATCCCTGGAAACTTTTAAAACACCCTTAAATATTTTAAATCCCTTGGAATGTTTCGAAATAATTTGAAAATGTTAAGCATTCTTGAAAATTATATGGAAGTTTTAGAGAAGACCTAAAATTTTCAAAGTTTTTTGGAATGCATTTAAATTATTGAAATAAATTTTTAATTGCTTGGAATATTTTTAAGCACCAGAAAATATTTAAAATATATTGCAATCTTTCAACATTTTTTGGAATTAAAAAGAAACTTATATAAAATTCCTTGGAATACTGTAACACAACATAAAATATTTCAAATAATTTGAAAATTGTTGATATTCCTTGAAAATTTTTAAAGCTGTTGAAATTTGTTTGGTATTTTTTAAAATACCCTAAAATCCTTCATATCTTATGAAATCTTTCGCAATTTCTTACAATATTTTCAATTCTTGAAATTTCTTTACAATTTTTAAAAATACCTTACAGTCTTTTAAATTCCTTGTAATCTTTTGAAATACTTAAAAATATTTCAAATCAAAGTTTTAGGAATACATTAAAATCTTTTAAAACCATTGAAATCCCTTCAAATTATTGAAATATATTAAAAATTTGCTTGGAATATATTTAAATACCCTAAAATATTTCAAATCCTTAGACATTTTTATTTAATTCCTGCAAAGTTAAAACTCTTCAAAATTCCTTGGAAGTTTTAAAAACACCCTAAAATATTTCAAATCCTTTGAAATTCTTTCAAATGATTAAAATCTTTTAAAAAATTCTTGGAATCCTTTAAAAGATTGCAAAAAAGAATTCGAAAAATAAAATTCATAAATAGGTAGGTATAACTCTAAAGAAAAATGACTAAAGTGATCTTTTCGTCTAAACAAGTGACTAAAAACTGATTTAAGAAAAAAAAATTGACTGAAAGGTACTTTTCTTGAGTTTCCCTCACAAAAAAAAATCCTTGATTTTTCCCCTGATTTTCATCAGGTCCTCCTTGACCAGAAAATAAAATTTTATTTTAATTGAGTCAAATTACCAGCATCGGCAGCTTGAATCATCGAAACATCATTGCCTCCATCGCCAATCGCCGCTGTCCTTTTTCCCGTATGTCTTTGAATGAGACTGACGACTTCTGCTTTCTGAGTTGGAGAACATCGACAGCAAACAACTGCCGGAGAACCGCAAGCCAATTCTAAAAATTCGTGTTGGTAATACTTCATACACACTTCTAAGGAATCGCCGCTTATTATCAGAGCGCAGTCTTGCTTTTTTCTAAAGGTATTTAGCTCTAAATGTGCGTCGGTTCTTGTCACAACGGATTTGAAAATGTGAAGACTCTGAGAACGGGCAACTAGACGAGATGATTTCGCAATGCAGGTCGCTGTCTCTAATTTGTCTCCAGTCAACATCCATATCTGGAGAAAAACATTTTCAAAAAAGGCTATTTAAACAGGGTGACCAGGGTTTTCTTTTCCAGGTATCTCAAGTTTTTTCCAGGTTTAATTTTCTAGAGTACGAAGTTTTTAAGGATTCAATTAATATGTTTCATTCAGAAAGGGTTGACAACTTGGATTAAAAGATTTTCTTAAATATATAAACAGCATCGATTAATTAAATAATTCAGTAACACCGAAAACATAAGAATTCATTTCTTGAACTTGTCCTTAAAACTTGTCCTAAAAATTTCAGTTTTAAACCAAAAATGGTATAGCTTAATTTTCAATTAAAATTATAAATGTTCAACTGCAATGGACAAATTTTAAACCAACAATATGATATTTTAACAAAAAAAGTTTAACTCCCAATCAAGTAGTTTTATTTTCAACGTAAAAAAATGAATTTTCAAAAAAGAAGATTATATTTCTAAACAAAATTAATTTAAAAAAAAATAAATCAATTTCCCACAAAATAGTTGGATTTGGAATAAAAAAATATAATTTTTTAACCAAAGCTGGAATAGTTACATTTTCTGTTAATGAAAAAAGTTGAATTAAATTAATAAATTTTTAACAAATAATTAATTAGCAAGTGGAATAGTTTAATCTTAAACCAAAAATATAAATTTTCAATCAAAACGATGAATCTTTAACTGTAATAGTTTAATCTTAAACCAAAAAGATAAATTTTTAATCAAATAGTTGAATTTCTAACTAAAAAATATCAATTTTCATCCAACAATGGAGCAGTTATAATTTTTTTTTTTAATAGTTAAATTTTCAAACAAAGTGATGATTTTTTAACTAAAATTATCAATCTTTAACTGAAATAGTTGAATTTTAAACCAAAAAATGTATTTTAAATCAAAAAATTAATTTCTACAAAAAATACGATTTTTTAACAGGAAAAGATAATTTATCAAACAGTAATTAAAAATTTTAAATTTTCAGTAGAAAATATAATTTTAAGCCAAAAAGATGAATTTTCAACTAAAATTATGGAATATTAAACTGTATTAGTAAAATTTTCGACCGAAAAGATAAAATTATAAATAAAATTATGAATATTTAATTCGAATACTTGAATTTTCTATAAAAAGATGAATTTTCAACCAAGAAGATTAATTTTCTAAAAAAAAATTATTTAAAAAAAAATAAATCAATTTCCGACAAAATAGTTCATTTTTGAACTAAAAACGAAAATTTGTCAACCAAATAGTTGGATTTTGAATTAAAAAATATAATTTTTTAACCAAAGATGGAATAGTTACATATTCAGTTAATAAAAAAAGTTTAATCAAATTGATGAATTTTTAACTAAAATGACTAATTATCAACTGGAATACTTTAATCTTAAACCAAAAAGATAAATTTATTTAAAAACGATGAATCTTTAACTGTAATAGTTGAATTTTACACTTAAAAGATAAATTTTCCATCAAAAAGTTGAATTTTTAACTAAAAAATATTAATTTTCATCAATAAATGGAACAGTTATAATTTTTTTTTAAATAGTTAAATTTTCAAACAAAGTGATGATTTTTTTATGTAAAATTATCAATCTTTAACTGCAATAGTTGAATTTCAAACCAAAAAAATGTATTTTTAACCAAAAAATCAATTTCTACAAAAAACACGATTTTTTAACAGAAAAAGATAATTTATCAAAAAGTCATTGAAAATTTTAAATTTTCATTTAAAAAAATATAATTTTAAGCTAAAGAGATAAAGTTTCAACTAACGTGATGAAATATTAAAATGAAATACATTTTCAGTTAAAGCAATATAAATTTAAAAAAAATAAATTTTCAACAAAATAGCTAAAGTTTCAACTGTAATAATCATATTCTCTGTACAAAATTAACTTTGAGCGAAGGAAAAGACGAATTTTTAACAAAACAACTCTGTTTTCAACCAAATAGATACATTTTTAATATAAACGATGAACTTTAAAAATAATTAAAAAAAAGGGTTTAACTTTTAACCAAGTAATAAAGTTTTCAATTAAAAAAAAAGATGAATTCTTGACAAACAAATTTAGTAGTTGATATTTCAATCAAAATAGATTTTAATTTTTAATTGAAAACAGTTTAATTGAACCACAAAGAGACGACTTTTTAAAATGAGTTCATTTTTTAAATATGAAAGATTTTTCTGTCAATAAGAGAAAAAATTGCCAAAAAACTTCTAAATTTTCAACAAAAGACATGCAGTTTCAACGACATACTTGAATTTTCAACTAAAAATGATTAGTTTTTAACCAAAAATAGAACACTTAAATTTTTAGTTCAAAAAATTAATTTTGATCCGAAAAAAGTATTTAACAAAATTGTTAAATACAGTAATATAATGCCACCTTCGAAAATGAAGAATCATTGCTCTTGAATTTTATATTTTATTTTTTTTAAAAAAGGCACTTTCGTGAAAAAAGTTCCCTGACTTAAAAAAATAATCCTGACATTTTATGTAAAAATCTGTCGTAGAAATTTGGAAGCCTTGTTCATTAAGGCATTCAAAAAAATACGTAACCATTCTTCTAAACGCCTGACTCGTTTGAGGCAATTAGAAAAACCAACCATAGAGCATTAAAACACGCATTAAATTTCGAAAACGAAATCAAAGAAATTTCTACATAACAGTTCAATTTTGTTGAATTGAAACAGTTGAATCTTTAAAAAAATGATTATATTTTTAGTTTAAAAAATTAATTTTTAACAACAACAAAAAAAGAATTTTCAACAAATTACATAGTTTTTCAATAACATAGTTCGAATAATTTTAACTAAATTTTTAACTTTAACTAAATAGTGAAATTTCTAAATTAAAAAAAAACTTAAATTAGCAAACAAAGATAACATAGTTAAATTTCCATCAAAAGAATGAATTTTCTACAAAACAGATGAATTTTCATCCCAAAAATATTATTATTCAATAAAAAAAAGTTGATTTTCAACCAAAAAGTTAAATTTTTAACAAAATTTTTAAATAATTTTTATGAAAAAGAAAACAAATCTTCAACACCAAAGATTAATGTTTTACAAAAAAAAAAGAATTTTTAACAAAATACATAATTTTTGAACCAAGTACTTGAATTTTTAACCAAGAAGATTACATTTTTACCAAAAAGAGACATTTTTTTAACAAATTCCATACATTTTCAACTAAATATTTTGAACAATGGATGTGACCATATTTTCTGAACATTTTTATCAAATAAAGATAATGTAGTTAAATTTAATTTGACAGAATAAATTTTAAATAAAATAACAAAAATTTTGTAAAATTTTTAATAAAAAATGTTGTAGTTAACTTTTTATGCAAGGAGAATTAACTTTTATTACAAACAAAGAGTTTTTTAGAAAAAAGGTTAGCTTTGTACCAATTTTTCTACAAAACGATTAAATTTTCAACCCTAAAATTCACTTTTAACCAATCACATGAGTGTTTAACATAATATTAAAACTTTAATTAAAAAAAAATTAAATTTCAATCAAAAAAGAAGAATTTTGAACTAAAATTATGAATCTTTAACAACAACAAAATCTGTTTAAAAAAGATCAACTTTTAAGAAAGTTGTTCAGCTCTTAACCAAGCAGTGAACATTTCAACCTAAAAAATTAATTTTTAATTCAACAGGTACTAGTTAATATTTTAACAAATAAAATTCTAATTTTTAATAAAAATCACTTAGATTTAACCAACAAGAATAAATTGTAAACAAAATACTTGAATCCTTAACTAAAAAATATTAATTTTCAACCTAACATTTGAATTGTTAACGAGAAAATTTATTTTTTTTCAAAAGCGAACTTTCAACAAAATACATCAAGTTTCAACCAAATAGTTACATTTGCTACAAAACTGTTAAATTTTTGAGTCAAAGATACAAATTTTCTACAAAACAATAGAATATTTAAACGAAAAAGTTATTTCACAACAGAAACAGATTAATTTTTAACCACAAAATTGCATTTTTAAACAAAAAAAAGCGAAATTCCTACAGAAAGTGGTTTCAACAAATTGTGCGATTTTCACGAAAATGGGGTAATGAATGCTTTTAAATAAAATTAATGTAAAATATGATTTCAAGTCAAAATAAAAAATACATGAATTTTCAACCAAGAAGATTAATTTTCTACCGAAAAAGACGATTTTCTTTAACAAGATGTATGAATTTTTAACCAAATACTTGAAGTTTCTACTAAAAAAAGTGACATTTTTAATAAAAAATGGAGCAGTTAAATTTTCAGTTAAAAATTAATTGTCAACAACAAAAAAACGAAATTTCAATAAAATAGTTTAGTTTTCAATCAAAGAAACGAAAATCAAATTAAAAAGATGAATTTTCGACCACGAATTTTTCTAAAAAATGGATACATTTTCAATAAAAAATGGAATGATTACATTTTCTAGTAAACCATTAATTTTCAAAGAAATAAATGAATTTTCAACTAAATTGATGAATCTTCAACAAAAAAAATGTCTCTACAGGGTAGTTTAACTTCCAACAAAGTAGTTGAATATTCAACAAAAAAACAACGAATATTCAAGAAAATAGTTACATACAATACATGATTTTTGAACCAAAAACATTAATTTTTGACCAAGAAGATAAATTTCATGCCGAGGAACACGAATTTTTTAACAATATATATGAATTTTCAAAGCAATATTTGAAGTTTCTATTTAAAAGAAGTGAATTTTTTAACCAAAAATTGAATTATTAAACTTTCAGTTTAAAAAATTAATGTTTCAGAAAGGAGTTGTATCGACCCTCAGTTGAAATAATAATTGGATGTTGATGGTGAAAATTGGCTTTAG
>JAAAKG020151710.1:0-31284 GCA_010014905.2 Druon quercuslanigerum
ATTCTGCTTATCGAGCTGATCGTGAATTGGAATTAAAAACTTATTATTTGCATCGCTAGAAAAAGCAATTGAGATAGAAGGTCTCATTACATTTCTTAGGCTGTGATCAGTATCATTAGAGAATAAATGTAAACATGAAACGCAATTGTATTTTCCTATACTTTCGGAAGATAATTTTTTTGCAGTAGAAATATCTTTTGTGATTTGGCGAAGTATTGCTTTACCACTTTTTATCCAATGTCCCTTTTTGTTAAACGGATTATAACAGCGAATGACTCGAGCCATGGCTCCAAATTCTTCCAAACGTTTCCTAGAGTTTTAAAACTTAAACTCTAGAAACGATTATAACGAAAACGAAAAGCTTATGGCACTAAAGATACCTTTCAAAACGAAAATATTGGTTTTAGTCTATAACAGGACTAACTAACTTTATGAGATCTCACATTAAAGAATATTTAGTGACCTGGTAGGCTCTATCACAATATACAAAAGAAAGTAAACAAAAACAAACGAGCACAACATGAACATCTATGACTATTTTCGCTGTAATATTGGAAAATCCACATGAATGAGCTTCATAAGATTTCACATTAAACTATATTTAGTGACCTACAAGGCTCTGTCAAGACAGGCAGAAGAAAGTAAACAAAAACAGAGCTGTGTGCATCTTAACCCGACCGTTGCACGGGAGAGTGGACTGGACGCTTCAGCTTAAAAGTGCAAACTGGGCAACCAGAATAAGCTACAAGCTTTTTTTTAATGAAAGGTAAAATCATAAGGAATAATTTAAATGAAAAAAGTTTTAAAAAATACGAGCTCAAAACGAAAAATCAAAATTTTTTTGACATTTTTTTATTTGAAATTTTGATTTTTTTTTCTTAATTTTTATAGAAAAAAGGGTACTACATTTAACATTACACTTATAAATTTGATAAAAATCGCTTTAAAAATTTCTTAGGTGAAGTATTTTAAAAAAATTCATCAAAAAAGTTCAAAGTGACGTAATTCCTACAATTTTGAAATTTTCTCAAAAATATTTTACCACAATGTCTTACCTATCTAACACTATTATTTCCCCCAGTTAAAGGAAAATCGTTGATATGGTTAACAACTCTGATATTCCAGACCTGTAACCTCCCAAGCAATAGTTAAATTTTATATCTACCAAAAAGATGATTTTTTAACCAATAAGATTAATTTGCTACAAAAAATACATATTTTCCACAAATTATATGAATTTTCAAAAATAATTTATTTTTTAAATAAGAAGTAATTATTTTTGATGAAATAGTTAAATTATCATCAAAAAAAGATAACATTTTCACCAAAAATAGAATAGTTAAATTGTCCGTTAAAAATTTAATTTTTAACAAACAAAAAATGGATTTTAATAAAAATAGTACAATTTTCGGCAAAAAATTCCTTTTCATTCAAGTAAGAAACCAATTTTTTATTTAAATAACTCATTTCTCAAACCTACCAAATGAATTTTTATTTAAAATGATCAATCTTCAATAAAAAAATTAATTTTTAACAAAAGAGTTTATTTTTCAACTAAATAATTTTTTTTACCATAAACGTGAATTTGAAATTAAAATGAATAATATTTAATTGGAATACTTAAATTTTTAACCAAAAAGAAGCATTTTTAAACAAGAAGATTAACTATCAAAGAAAAATATCATTTTCTTCCAAAAAAGTCGATTATTTTAATAAAATACGTGCATTTTTTACGGAATAAATTATTTTTCAATTTAAAAAGACAAATTTGCATCCAAATTGTTTAGTTTAGAACTGGAAAAGGTCAATTTTCAACTCAAAGTGAAACGGGCAAATGTTCAGTTAAAGAAATGAACTTTCAACGAAACTGATGAAATTTGAACTAAAATGATGAATCTTCAACTGGAATAGTTGAATTTTATGCCGACCAAAAAGATGAATTTTCAACCAATAATATTAACTTGCTACAAAAAAGCGAACTTTCCATAAATTACATGAATTTTCAACAATAAAATTAATGTTTAAATTAAAAATATGATTTTTTGCCCAAATAGTTGTATTTTCATCCAAAAAGATAAAATTTAGCCAAAAATAGAAGTTAAATATTAGTTTAAAAATTTAATTCTTTACCAAAAGAAATCGGATTTTCAGACAAATTTTATTCACAAAAAAGTGTGATATTCAAACTTTTTCATACTCAAATCCTTTCAAATTAAATTGTTGTAAGTAAATTTAAATAGTTGAAAAATTAACCATGTTCAAAGTTTTAATTATACACTTCAAAATTCAAATAATTTATTTTTAATTGCAAAATTAAAACTTATTAAAGGGAAAAATTAAAAATTTTGCGTTTAAAATGAAAATTCAGAACACTAAAATTATTACCACTGAAAGTTTTTAATTTTAAATTGTTTAATTTTTAACACTATTTAGAATTATCATTCAATCTTTCAACTTTCTAATAACGCAATTCAAAATTGCATTATATTTACATATAAAATTATCCAATTTAAAACTGACTATCAAGACTTCTAATATGAAATTTTGAAAGATTTAATAATGGTAAAATTGTCCTATAATTTGTAATATTTTAATTTAAAACTAAAATCTTGTGAAATTTGAAATTCGAAAACTCCAAAAATTAAGCAATTTCAGAACAAAAATTTTCAAATTTAAGTTTTTGAAGCAAGAAAAAACTTTCAGTTTTAAGGCCTCAACGATAACACTTTTTTATAATTGCAAATTAAAAATTATAATTTTATATTCAAATTATGGAAGTTTAAAAGATGATAAATATATTATTAATAGTATGTATTAAATAATGTAGTATCAAGTGAAACTAAAGGGATTAGATAGAATATTTTCCTACAAACATTAGATTTTTGTCAATAAAAATCACCGAGATTTTCACAATACAAAATTGCAAAATTTTAATTTTGAAAGAAAAGTGACTAATGTGATCTTTTCATTTGAAAAAGTGACTAATAGAGCCCGATTAAAACTTACTCGTCTAGTCCGAAAATCGCTCCTGTCAGTGCGTAGGGCGTCGATGGCTCAACCAATTTCATTGTCTCACTGAGTTTTGAGTCCTTGTAGACGTAAATTGTGAGAATAGGTCCGAAAATTTCTTCCGTAAAGATCTTATCCTTCGGGTTTTTGGTCACGACTATCGTAGGCTCGATAAAGTATCCACATCTGAATCAATCGAATACGAAAAATTCTTAATGTATTTTATAACTTTTTTGGTAATAAAATTAAAGTCTGCACAAAATCAGGGTGGTGAGTCGGCGGACGATTTGAAATTCCCGGTCATTTCCCGGCCAAGTTTTTCAATTTTCCCGGTCAACCAAAAGTAACATTCATATTTGCCACGAAACAGAAACATTTATTTTAATTCATGACATTCATTCAAAAACATCCTTTAACACAAAAGAGCAAAAACTTGCAAAATAAATTAATTTTAAAACAAATATGTTAAATTTACACTAAAATTACCAATTTTTAACAACAAACGTTTTAAAAAAAGTTCAATTTTCAACCTAAGTGATGAATTTTCAACTCAACTAATGAATCTTCAACTGGAACAGTTGAATTTTAAACCAAAAAGAAGAGTTTTCTAATGAAACAATGAGGATTCAACTGAAATAGTCGAATTTTTAACAAAACAAAGAATTAATTTTTACGAAAAAAGGTAAACTGTTAACCAAAACTTAAATGATTAAATTTTAAGTTAAATAAAAATATGTTCAATTAAACAGATGAATTTTCAACTAAAACGATGAATCTTTAACAAGAATAGTTGAACTTTTGAGCAAATAGATGAATTTTCAACCAAGATAATTTAATTTCTATCAAAAAAGATGAATTTTCAAGTAAAAAAGAAAAAAATTTTTAATAAAATAGTTCAATTTTTGGTAAAAATTCCATTTCGTTCAAAGAACAAAAAAGTTTGCAATAAAATATCTTATATTTCAACAAAAAAATTAATTTTTAATTAAAACGATGAATCTTTAACAACAAAAAATTAACAAAAGAGTTTAACTTTCAACCTAGTAATTTTATTTACAACCTAAAAGATGAATTCTGAACTAAAATTATAAATACTTAACTGGCATACTTGAATTGTTAACCGAAAAGAAGAATTTTTAAATAAGAAGATAATTTTCTATACAAAAAATTGATTTGTAACCAAATATGTGAATTTTCACTCAAAAAAGACAAATTTTCATCCAAACAGATAAATTTTGAACAAGAAAAGATCAATTTCCAACCAAACTGATGAATTTTTAACTAAAATGATAAATCTTCAACTGGATAGTTCAATTTTATACAAAAAAAATAAATTTTCAAACATAAAGATAAATTTTCTACAAAAGATGCGAATTTTTCAAAATGTACATCAATTTTTAAACAACTATTGTCATTTTTTGAATAGAAAATTTTTAATTTTCAACCAAATAGTTCAGTTTTCATTAAACAAAAATAAATTTTTAACCAAAAATAGAAGGGTTAAATAATTAATTTAAAAAATTATATTTCACCAAAAAAACAACGGATTTTCAGCAAAAAACTTAAATTTTTTACTGTAATTTTATTTACAACGTAAAAGATGAATTTTCAACTAAAATAATAAGTATTTAACTGGAATACATAAATTGTTAACTTAAAAGAAGAATTTTTAAATAAGAAGAAAAAGATGCGTAGAAAAAGATCATTTTCTACCCAAAAAATCGATTTTTATCCAAATATGTGGATTTTCAAACAAATAGTTGAATTTTTCATAGAAAGCCAAATTTTCAAAAAAGAGGCAAATGTTTCAGAAATTATATGAATTTTACAACAACTTGTATGATGTTTTAAATAGAAAATTTCAATTTTTAACCAAACAGTTTAGGTTTTATTAAACAAACATAAATTTTCAACCAAAAATATAATGGTTAAATTTTCAGTTAAAAATATTATTCTGCACCAAAAAAAAAAAAAAACGGATTTTCAGCATCAAAGTTCAATTTTCTACTGCAGTAGTTAAACTTTTGGTTAAAAAAATTAATTTTTAACGATTTCGCAATGAACAATGTAATAAAAATTTCCATTATAATTCAGCAATATTTCTTCTTGGAAATTCTACTTTTAATCTAAAAACTTTCAAATTGTGACAAATTCTCACATGGAACAGGGGTTCTTTTACATTCTTTACTTCTGAACCTGAACTTAAATATTTAAACAAAATTCTCGTTCCATGTAAAAAATTGCCTGTTTCAAGTGAAATTATATTTATTTACGGAATCTCCCTATCCTAAAATAAAAACGATTATGACTCTCTAAAATCCCCTGTGCTAAGTCAGGATAAATTAGGAGCAAGTGAATAAAACGTGATAAATCCTTTTTTTTGTTGAAAAATCGAGAAAATGATTGTTTCTGTATATTTAAAATATCATCAATTCGATCATCAAACCTAATTCAGCGAAAAAAATCTTAAAAAATTGCAAAATATTTTTCTTATAATTAAAAACAATAAATATTCAATAATAAATTATGATTTGATTAGAGTTAACTGAGATCATCTGAAAAATCTGCGACTGTAGATGTAGTAGAAATCGCTTTTCTTATCACGGGTTTTTCCCGGTCTATAAAGATCCCGATAATTTTTCAGTCTTTCCCAGTTTGCCGGTCAAGTCGCTAGCCTGAAAATAAAAAATTAAGGAGTTGAAACTGAAAGCAACTCACGAATCATCGTAACCACCTCCACCGATGATTTCCAAGTCCGGAGACTTTTTCGCGTGCTCGATGTAGCCTGTAATTCTTTCAAAGGCCCGCTTGTCAATAACAGCGCCAATGAAATTTTTGAAATCCCGAACATCTCCTACTTTTAATTTGTCGCGAGTGGCTACAAGTCCTTCCTTAATCTGTAACACAATTTTATCAAACAATCTTTTAAAAATGCAGGTACTTCGAAAGATTTTGTTTGATTTGATTGATTTTTTTAGAAAATAGGGGAATACATTCTTTTTTATGACAAAATATTATAAAACATTCAAGAGAATAAACAATAATAAAAATTATACCAAAAAAATTACCGTAAGAACAGTAATGAAATTTTATTTGCAGAAAATAGAATTTTGCGAATTAGGCAAAATAAGTCAAAATATATTTTTAAGAATAAAATATTAAAAAAGAAATTGAATATTCCCTTAACCATATAAGAGGTCAAATTTTTAAAAATATTGATCAATTTGTGACGTTTGCTTGGCTAAGGAAAATATGTTTTTGCTAAACTCGACCGAAATTAAAAAATACATTTTAAATATTTACATTAACGTACAAATTGTACACACTATACTCTCTTTAAAATTAATTATTTCAGCATATTAAATATTCTCAACTTTTATATATTTTTAAAAATTAGAAAATTTCAGCTCAAAATTTTTTGATAATAATTTTCAGAGGCGAAAGAATTTCTTTTTAGTTATAATAAAGCATATAAAAAAACTGTTTTGCACTATTTCGATTGAAAATCAATAAACTCTAATAAAGGAACGCTCAAATTAGTTGTGATTTTAGAAAACATTTATTTTTCTTACATTTACAGGTATTAGAAATTGAGAAAATATACTTTTACGCTACCGTTGATATTTCCACATGAGAATTAAATTAAAATCTGTTATTCGTAAACATTATACATTTTTATGTCTTTCAATTCACCTAAAAAATATAGTATGTAACCAACATTAAAGTACATAATTTTTCATCGTATTCACGACCAAATCTTCTCACTTCGAATATCATTTTCAAAAATAAAAAGTTTCAGATCAGAAACTTTATATAGTATATTTCAGAGCATGAAAGATGTCTTATTTAATGTTAAGGAATTTATAAAAAAAAGGTTTTTTTAAAGAAACTTTTGAATTATCAAACTTTAATTATACTTAACTTTATAGTTTTGTTTTTCGAACATTCTTAAGCTATTGGATACATTATTTCAAAATTTCACCCAGAAATTCAAAATAAAATTTGTTATTCTACCTTAGATATTTCCATTACAATTTCGAATGGTTAATGTTCGTTTACAATAAATTTTAATACGTCTTTTGAGTGGTAATTATCAATTTTCAGAATTCTAGAGTGCTAAAAATTATATAAGCTTATATTCCTTCTCTAAGTAGAAATGTATAAGCTTCTATAAAAAAATTCCATGTTTCTTAATTACAGAATTTTGAAGAAAAAAAAATACGTCAACTTTTTTGTCACAATCTGAATAATATTCCGAAGCTCTTTAGTTTCGTAAATTTTTACGATTTTTTTCCTATGCAAATATCATATTTCTAAAATAAATTTTAGAAGCTCTAGAACAGGACGTCTATTCAAATCAAGGAAAAGAAAGATTTAAAAAGAAGAATTGAAAATAAAATTTAGAACATTTTTAAGGATTTTGAAAGGTTCTAAAATAATAAATTTTTTTCTACAAACTTTAATTGGTTTTGCTTCCTCATAGAGGGAGGTTTGTTTGTAATGATTCTTTTTCTGCCCCAAAATAAAGGTCCAAGTTCGTTAGCCAGCCACTTTAGATAAAAATTCAAAAAGTTAAGTAATTTTCAAAATTTTTGAGACCACTTTATAAGATACGAAAACATACAAATAGAAAAAATTGTGCTTTCAAAAAAGATCTACAAATTTTTTACTAATAATTTTTTTATAGCAAGCGCAGCTTTTGTTTAAATTCGTAAAAAAACAACATTAAAATAAAAATATTAAATTTTGAACAAATGACACAAGACACGAAAAAAATAGACAATATTTTTCAACCAAAACAGAACTACAAATTCGTCATTCACCATTTTTCGATATGAAGTGTAATTTTTGTTTCAAACGTGAAAAATAAAAATAACGATAAAAAATTTAATTTTTGGAAAAACGACACAAGGATCGAAAAAATATGAAGATACAAAAATTATGCATTCAAAACAGATCTACAAATTTGTTAGGAAACACTTTTTGATGTGACGCGTAGTTTTTGTTTTATTCGTAAAAAAAAGTTAAGAGAATTAAATTTTTCGACAAACGTCACAAGGTATGAAATGAATTAATAGAAAAAAGATACTCCCCCAAAATAGAGTTACAAATTTCTCATAAATACTTACTAATGGGAAGCATAGTTTTTCTTTTACTCGTAAAAACTAGCATTGAAAATAAAAAATAAATAATTTTTTGTGAAATGATCTTCGACAATTAACAGAGATGGATAATTCCAAATACATTTTTCTTAAGAGTTCGACGATAATCAGTGCAAAAATAATAACAAATCTGAAAAAAGCCGTTTTTCAAAAAATTCCCGACTATGTCCTCATAATCTAATAAAAATAGTTGAGGTTAAAAACAAACTCCTATGTCCTTGATATTAACGACAATCTGTTAAAGATAAAAAAAAATAACAATCAATTTTTCATGATTAGATGACGTAAAATTATGTCTCGTTAGCAGAAAATAGATGACTTTTGATGAATTGCCAAAAATGCGTGCTGTTTATCAATTTAGAAGTGATCGTTATTTTTAGATATCATTGGGCTTTTTATAAGACTAAGAATATCCTTTGGCTTTGAACCAGAATTTATGTAAGACGGGGTCGAAATTCTAATGTGAAGATATCATTTATTTTTAATTTCAAAAGTGAAGAGAAAATTTTTTTAAGATGATTTTTCTGTTGCATTAGTTATTTTAAAAAATGCTTGAGTTGAAATAATTTGAATTTTTAAATGTCCATACCTAATTACTTGTTTTAATTTTAAAGTTAGCACAAGTAGAGACAAGGAACATTTTTAATATGTAGTAAACACCTTAAAATTAAAAAAAAAAAGGAGTCCGAATCTCAATTTGCATTTTCGATATTTTGTGTTCCTTTTGGTTTAAAAATAAACAACGTGGAAGGAGAAATAAATCTGATAATGTTTAGAGCTCGCTCATCATGAATTTGTCCATTTTTACAGAAAATTTAACTTTTCGGCTTATTCAAATGAGTTTTTTCATACGTTTTTTTCATAATTATGCATACTCAGAGATATGCGAAAAAATTGTTACAAAGAAGCATTAATTATTTTAACTGAAATTAATTTATCACATCACTTTCACTACTTTTTTTTAATTTTCTCGAAAATGGTCTGATTGAAAATAAAATTGATGTATTTTTTACCCATACCTCTCTAACACACATATCTGGTGTTGATATTCAGCAAAAATTAATAGAAAGACGTATCAAACCATAAAAGCTTAAATGCCTCTTTTTAGCAAACCATTTTTATTGTCTTGATAATTTTTTAATTATTTAAAATTCAAGATGCATAATAAATCGGGTCGAAAAAAAACAGAAGCTCTGATCGCTGAATAAGTATAATTAATTCGGTGTCGATTGATGAATGCCTTAGACTTTTGTGTATGTAATTTTGTTCTTATGTTTTATGACGTCTTAAACGTCTCTCAACATTTGTACAACCTTTCTATTAATTTTATCTAAAGGATAATTTATGTTTAATGGACCCCTGTTTCAAAAACCATTTTCAAATTTATAGAAACTACGAAAAAAATATTGCAGGTATTTGAGGGTTTCTTTCGGTAAAAATGAATTGAAAAATGTGATAAGTCTTAGAAATCATAAATTCTAAAAAAAGCCCTCTAACATAAAAAAAAATTTTAAAGCCAGTTGGGAAAAGATGAGTTGAAAAAATACATTTTTCAACGTAATACTTTTAAGCTTCGAGAAAACAAGCTTATACAATTTGACTTCAGAAACTACTTGATAATTTAAACAATTTTTAATATTGAGAAAAAAATTGTGGCCACTTCAAAATTTAAAAAATGCTTATTACTATAGTTTTATTTATTAATTTGAGAAAATAACAATTTTAAATAAATAAAAAATGGCAAAAATTATGCTTTAAGAGAAATGATGTTAATTATTTATTGTTTGGGTATTAAATTGAATTATATAAATATTTTAAAATTAAATTACATAAATGAAACAGAGCAGTAATACGCTTTTTTTAAATATTGAATTGGTCATAATTTTAGGTTTCGAATTGCAAGTGTCTGAAATTTATAAAAAAATTTAAGAACGATTTCGGACAATTAAATTAAAAAAAGGAGTTGAATTGGAGAATGACGAAACTGGTATGATTTTAGATTAAAATTTCAACAATAGGATTGAAAAATTTCGAATTTGAATATTTTTAAATTCAAAGCGATTAAAATCAACTTCTCAAAATCAACAATTTTAAATTAAATTCTAAATTCTAATTTCTAAATTCTAAATTCTAATTTCTAAATTCTAATTTTAAATTAAAATTAAAGCTGATTAGACCAATTTTTCTATTATGAAAAAATAAATCGACTTTAAAATTTCAATTATTTGAAGTAAATTTAAGTCTTTTATGAAAATAATAATTTATACTTTCCAAAATTCCACCAATTCAATTTTAATTGCAAAATTAAAACACACGAAAGGGATAAATATAAAATTTAGCGTTCATCATGATAATTCAGAACTCTGAAATTGTAACCATTTAAAATTACTGTAATTATTCATTTGCTTATGAATCAATTTCAGATATTTTAATTTTAAACTTAATGTTTAATTTCAAATCTTCCTTTAAGAATTATTCATTATAATTAATTAAATTATTCATTATTAATAATTATTCAGTCTAGAAATTTTCGGATAAAATTTTTTCCAATTTGAAATGATTTATTTGTTTAAATCTTCAACTAAAATCGGACAATTTTAAGATCTTACACTGAAAATGAAAAATTAAGTTTAAGAATACAAAACAATATTGCTACAATATGATTCCTTTTTTTAAATTGTATAATTTTAAGCTTTTCAATTCGAAATTGCTTTATATTTATATCAAAAATTATTGAATATGAAAGTGACTATCAAGGCTTTTAATATGAAATTTTGAAATATTTATTAACGAAATGGTCCTGAAATTTTTAATATTCGAATTTGAAACTAAAATATTGTAAAATTTAAAATTCGAAACCTCCAAAAATTAATCTGAAAATTAATCTGAGAAAAAACTTTAGTTTCAAAGCCTCGAAGATTAAACTGTTTTAGAATTGCACATTCAAAACTATAATTTAAAATTAAAATGATTAAAATTTTAAAAACGATAAATATATTATTAATCAGTATCATATCATGTAGTATCAAGTGAAATTTAAAACGACTAGATTAATTTTTTTTTATTAAAAGGTGTGGTTCAGTCAAATCAAAAGTCACTGTCATTTTCACCATTCCTAATTGCAGAATTTTAAATAATCCGAGAAATATTTTGAACCTTTAAAGTTTAATTATTGTAAACACTTTGGAAATTATATACTTTCTAGTGGAAAACTTTCAAGAATTAAAAGAATAACATTTTTCTCGTGAATGTCTAAACGAATTTTGATGATTTTTACATTACAATTTTTGTTTAAAAACATACATTTTAGAAATCTTTCTTTCGAATATAACAACTGAATTTGTTAACAAAAATACCAATTGTTTATACAAAAATTGCACTTCATTAAAAAAATAGTAATTAGCATTATTTATTTTGAACAGGCTGCAACACAACATGCTTTTAACGCTCACTTGCTACACTAAAAAATTTGTATCTCGTGAAACAATAGGAACTACTTACATAGCATTTTCTTTTCGCATTTTTCAGAAGAAAAAAAATCTAGAATAATGTGCAAATTTCTTCTCTTAAGAGAACAAAAGTACAATTTTTTATAAGCAATTAGTAATTTTAAAAATAAATTTAATTTTTTATATTCAGAAGGAAGATATCTAGAATGTACGTTTTAAACAAAAATGACAACGTAAGAATCGTCCAAATACGTGTAGCCGTTCACGAAAAAAAGGTAGATGATGCTGTAAAATAAAATTTCCATTGTTAATAACTTTAGTAACCAAATTTTCGTTTCGAAAAAAATCTGCAGCAATATTTTCTATTATAAGGGCTATTGAAAAATTATTTTCACAGCCAAAAAAAACGAGTTTCGATTTATGGTGGCCAATCTGTGATAATTTGACCTAAACTAAAAAATCAAATTCGAATAAGAAATAACTGTCGAGAAAAAAATTGTAATCAACGCAGATTTTGACTATGCCAAACAGTTTGTTTTTAGGAAGTTTAAAAGTATTAGGTTGAAAATTATGGGCAGAAGGTTTTTTTTTTATTTTTAATTAGCCTCGTTTTAATTTAATATTTTTCAAAATTTTTGATTTTGAGATCTTGCTTGAGAATGAATTACTAAATTTTTCCACAATTTTTGGTCACCCTTTGTTAATAATTTTAATAAATAGCTTTTTTGGGCCTATTTGGATGGTCGTCATTTTGTGATTTTTCCAAATTTTGAGTACGTCAGGCTGTAAGAGCAAATAGTTCATTTTTTAAACAAAGACATGAATTTTTAAGAAAAATGATGAATCTTCAACTTAAAAAAATAACAATTTTCAACGAACGAGTTTCTATTTCAACCGGACAAATTAATTTCTAACCTATAAGATGAATTTTCAACTAAAATGATTAATATTTAACTGTAATACTTGAATTTTCTACCAAAAAGAAGAATTTTTAAATAATGAGATTATCCTTTGAAGAAAAAACTCATTTTCTACCACAAAAGTCAATTTTTTAACAACATACTAAAATTGTCAACGAAATGAGTGAATATTCAATTTAAAAAGACAAATTTACATCCAATTTGTTGAATTTTGAACTAGAAAAGTTCAATTTTCCACCTGAAATAGTTAAATTTTCTACTGGAATAGCAAAATTTTTTGGTTGGAAAATTAATTTTCAGACAAACTAGTTACATTTTTAAGAAGAGATGAATTTTCAGTTAAAATATTGAATCTTTTAAAATCAAATTAAAAAATAATTAAAACTTGCGACGATTTTTTAAGAATTTTGTAAAATTTTACGAACGTGAAACACATTTTTCAGGTCCCTAAGGAAAGTTAAAATAATATTTTATTTTGAAAAATTATTAAAAAATATTTTAAAATATTTTTAAAAATTGTCAAAGAAGAATCTGAAATATTTGAGGGCATTTTTTTAAATTTTGCAAAAAAGATTTAAATAATTTTTTATTTTCAAACATGAATTTTAAGAAAAAATTAAAAAAGGTTTTTAAACATAACAAACGATTGGCTAAAATTTCGAAAAAGAGTTTGAAATATTCAAAAATCTCTTTTTTTCATTTTCTCAAGAATCTTATGAAAATCATATTTATATAAATTTAAAAGCAAACTTTCATACTCATTTTCTTGTTCTTAATGCTCATAATTTAATTTTTCGATGGATTTGTGAAAACACTTCAAAAAATAATTTTCATATAATTTGAGTATTGCAAAGATAAAAAATATTCGTTAATGGTCTTTATTTACGAGTGACTCTACAAATGTTAAAATATTTTAACTTCGTTACAAAGTCTATTTGATTAAAAAATGTCACATTTAAGATTTCGTTACTTAATAAAATTGTAATAGAAAACAATATCTAATAATTATATTTTCGGCAATTTTTTCTTTCATTCGTATATTCGTTATTTATTTTTTTAATTATTTTTCATAGGTTCTAAATCTTCATGCAATTTAAAAGATAAGTATTAGGTATTAGCAGTAGCGGCAGAGGTTGGCAATGAGAGGTAAAGCGATAAAGTAGCAACATGCGAGGCGAGGCGAGGCAAAGCGAGGAACGCTAGACTATAAGAGCGAGCGGTCTTAGAGATAAGGTGTGGATGGTTGTTACTGTCTTAGAGAGGGCCTATAATAA
This sequence comes from Druon quercuslanigerum, assembly GCA_010014905.2. Lineage (NCBI taxonomy): Eukaryota > Metazoa > Arthropoda > Insecta > Hymenoptera > Cynipidae > Druon > Druon quercuslanigerum. The sequence goes on from JAAAKG020151710.1 coordinate 13,815, forward strand.
TATATAATAAAAATTAATGAATTATATTAGAAGATAGGACCTTAATCTTCAACTCACCTTCGGCCAAAGTGATTCTGGAACATACATTCTGCTGCAGGCCGAACACTTCTGTCCATTATACTCGAAAGAACTTCGTATGGTTCCCATCACAACGGATTCAGCATCCGCGCTGGGATGCACAAAATGGAAATTTTTTCCTCCGCACTCGCCAATAAGTTTTGGATAATTTCTATAATTGTTGACATTCTGGCCAACTTGGGACCAAAGTCGATTGAACGTTGGCACCGAGCCTGTGAAATTAATTCCGGAGAGGTGTGGTGAGGATGTTATCGTGTCACCGAAGTCCGGACCGAGAGCGGGAATGAAATTAACAACACCTGGTGGCACGCCAGCTTCCCTGCAGATTTTAAAGATCCACCAATTCGATAGTATTGCTGTGTCCGATGGTTTCCATAAAACTGCATTACCCTACAACAAAATAAAACAACATCTTCTACAGGAGGAAAGCAGATAAGTTGATCGTGGGCGACTCTTAATTTGAGAGAAACAAAATAAAATTGTAAATCGTAATTGGATCAAAATAACAGCAGCTCTTGTTCGCTGGTTAAGTATTTTCTTTTCTCGAATATTAATTCTTCTTTATTAATCAGTTTAGATTTGCGCAGTTGAATTCACTCAAGCCATTGGTTTTCGCATTGCATATTTTAAATTTAATGTTCGGGAGTAATAAGTTACTTTATCGACGTTAACACCGTAAACAAATTACTGTTTCATTAATTATGGTAAAAATAATTCAAAATATGATCAGTATTAAAACGTTTAATAGGTACATGGGGAATTATTTCTGGAGTGAAGCAAAATTCGCAGAAGTGTATTCCTATCAGACGGAAATTAATGGGAAAAGTTTTTTTCATTGGGACAAATATTTAACGAGAATAAAGGGGTAAAAGTCTTGAATTTTTTAAGTATCATCGACTTTAGCTATGTTTAAGACCGTTTCTTCTACCGTTTAAATTGTATTTTTCGAGTCCATTTGCAACAAACATGTCTTTCTTTCTGTATTTCCTGAACTAAATTTGTTTTCTCGGATAAAATTGAAACTAAAAGTTTAAAATATACATTATTGGGTTTAACAATGATAAAACTTACAAAAAATTTTTGCTTTAAGACATTTTTAATTTCTTAATGCTTATTTTTTCTCATATAAATATGCCAGGAGGCGATCACTACGATCTTGGCGATAGCTGTGCATTGTATCATTTCGTTGGATTAATTTTAAGCTTAAGAGAAACTTTAGCTTCTTTTGTTTAAAAATCCCAAGTTTAGAAAGTGGGCCGAAAATTATTTATTTATGAAAAAAGACGTCAAGCAGTTTTTTTTGAGGATACCAGCTGTGTCCATGACTGAAAAAGCTTCTTATATCAATAAAAAAAGTGATCTTCTACAGTTACAAATAGGATTTTTCACGCTCTTTTCATTGATATACAAGCATTTATGGAAAGAAAAAAAATACAATATTGGCCTTCAAAAATGAAAGGCAAGAATGATTTTCACTTTTTTTCGAGTTTCGAAGCTTCGATCGTTTTGGTCACCAAATTAATTAATCTACAGGCCTCTGACTCACTTCAGAGACCAAAAAAGAGTATAAATAGTATTTTCGATTAAAATGTTCTTTTTCGTTCAAAATTAAATTATTTTCTTGAAAATTCAACAATTTGATTTAAAAGTCATTCTTCTTAGGAAAATTTGTATCCAAAAAAGGCTTAACCCCGGGAAAAGCCCTATAGAAACTATAGAAGACAAGTTTTTTTATTAATGTTAGAAGAGTTACAAATGAAGGGCCCAGGGAAATAAGTGCCAAATTTCAAAAAAGTTTTTCATTAACTTGAACTGTTCAATTCGAATTAACTCATGTCTCTGTGGCAAATTATGGTTCAGTTAGATTCAGTTCAGAATGATTCAGTTAGATTGCTTCTTTGGGTTCCTTTCATGGTTCGACAAAGCTAGTTAAAAATCCAGAAATTTCGACTCATTACCCTCGATAAATATTTGTCCTAATGGCAACATTTTTGGCCCATTAATTTCCGTAGAATAGGACTAAGCTTCGCCAAAGTTTGAGTCCGATGTGAGGCAACAAATTAAAAAATTAAAATTAAATCTTTATTGACGAACTATTTTTGACAGCTTAACCACTAGCCAATTTGATGTGCATCTGCATTCACATAAAGTAAAAGAATGAGAAAAATTCCAAGAATTCAGAGAAATTCAAACGAATTCCCGAAATTCAAGGAAACTCTACAAATTCAACAGGATTTCGAGAATTCACAAAAATGGTAAAGAAAACAAGAATTCACAATTATTTCAAAAAATTGAGAAGAATTCAAAACAGTTAAATTTTTTAAAAATATTTCCAGTAATTCAAAGGAGTGCTAAGAAATCAAAAGAACTCATAGTAAGTTATAGGAATTCATAAAAATTCATAAGAATGCAACAGAATTCATAAGAATTCCAGGAACGTAAAAGGAATGTAATAAATACACAAGAGTTCAAAATATTAAAAAAATTTAGAAGAATTAAAAGAATTCAGATGAATTCAAAAGAGTACCAAAATTTTATAAGATTTTCAACAATGCATAAGAAATCAAAATAATAAAACAAATTTAAAAAAATTCAATCGAAGTGACTAGAATTTAAATTAATTCAGAATAACTCAAGTAGAATTCAATTCAATTCAACAAATTCAATCGAATTCAGTAGAACTGAAATTAATTTAGTAAAATTGAAATCAAATCTGTCAAAATATCTCAAAATAAGATAAAATTTTGAACATTTAACATAATGAGCAATTTCATAACTAAAACTTGAATAGAATGGATGTTGACTAGTGTCATTGACACATAAAATATAGGTGCATGTGTCACGCACATTGACAATAATTTTAATGACTTCAGAAGAATTCAAGGGAATTTAAAGAATGAGCAAACTATAAATGAAATTCAATTGAATGTAAGTAAATTTAAAAGAATTTAAGTTAAAAAATAATAGTCAATTCTCCAATGGCCCGTCCTTAGTCTAACAACTAATTGAATCAGTTAGGCTTTTTTTATTATTCATTTTTAACTAATGCAGATTTAGTCGGCAGCATGGTCGAGTGAAATCATTTTAAAAATTCAAATGTTTCAGGAGTTACAATTCCAGTGAATTCGCTGATTTGAAGATGATTCATAGAATTCGAAAAAATTTAATTAGGGGCCGTCCAAGAATCTCGTGACGCTAAAAATAGTTAAAACCCGCCTGAAGGTCATGTGAAAAATTGCCCCCCCCCCCCCCATTACTATAGGAAAACAATTATCATTTTAATATTATCATAATAATTAACATTATTTCTTTTAACCATATAGATCTGAATTCATATAAATGGCCTATATTATCTGAATTCATCGAATTCTTGAAATTTCGTACATTTTTAGAACCCCCTGAATTATAAAGACTTCAAAAGAATTAAAAGAATTCAGAGGAATTCAGAAGAATTGAAGAAAATCAATCAAATCTATGAATTCCTGGTATTCAGAAGATTTTACGAAATTTAAGAGATTTGGAGAATGCAAAGAATTTCAGGAATTTGGAGAATTCAAAGAATTTCAGAAATTTAGAATATTCAAGAGATTTAGAGAATTCAGAATATTTCAGAAATTGAGGAATTTTTGAGATTTCAAGGAATTTTAGGAATGCAGAATATTTAAGGAATTCAGGGAGTTAAGAGATTATTATGAATTCAGAGAATACAAGAAATTTAATATATTAAATAGATTCCGGATATTGAAAGAAATCAGGAAATTCAAATAATTTAAGCAATTCCAAATATTTAAGTATTTCAGGTAATGTAGAGAATTAAAAAATTTCAGAAAATTCCAAGATTTCAGAAAATTTAAGGAATTCAGAGAATTTAAGGAACTAAAAGATTTTAAGGAATTGGGAGAATTTAAAGAATTAAGAGAATTTGAGAAATTCGGCGATTTTCACGCATTTAGAGATTGCAAGGAATTTAAAATATTCGAGGAATTCAGAGAATTCCGAATTAAAAATATGCATATATTTTCAGTCATCCCGAAAATTCGAAGATTTAATTGAATTTCAGGGATTTTAGAGCTTTTATCGAATTCAAGGATCTTCAAGAATTCACAATATTCGAGGATTTCAAGGAATTCAGAGAAATCGAGGATTTTTGAGAATTCAAGGAATTCAGAGATTTTCAGGAAAAATACCAAATTTTTATATAAAACTCTTAATTTAAAAAATAAAAAAATAAAATTTGTTTAATTTAAGTTTTAAAAGCTGTAAATTTTCACATTAAAAAAGGCTTTAAATTTTATGTTGTACCATTTTTTAGTAGTTTAAGACTTTTTAATTTAAAACGTACTAAATTTAAAAATGGTACATTTTTAAGTTGTAACATTGATCAATTTTCAGGTTTAAATGATATAAGTAGTGAAATTATTTAAATTGGTAAACCTAAACATGAAAATTTCAACTTACATGTTATTTATTATAAAATAATTTAAACTAGGGTTTACTCAATTACTTAAAGTTTTTAATTTAAACATCGTGGTGCCTTGTCCCGAAATTCGGGATGACTAGTCCTTTTCCAACTCTCTAAACTTTTCAGGGCGACATTGAAAATTCATTTTTATTTTATTTTTTCTACTATAAAATATAATTATTTTCAAACGATACAATTTTGAAATTAAAAATGAAACAAAACCATTTTCGAGGTTTCGATATATGCTTTAAATTCAAAATTATTTAATTTTTAATTATTCCCGTTTTAAATAATATAATGCTGATAGCTTAAAGCTGATCCATAAGATATTTTTTTTTTAATTTAGAGTTTTAAAAGTGTTTTAAAGTGACTATATCACTTTTTAACAAAATTTTAATAAGCAAAATGTTATTTTGATTTAAAAAACCCTTTTGTAATTAAAGAGACTTTACTTGTGTAATATTTCAAAACAATTTTCCAAGCGATTTATATAAAAGCTAAAGGAAAAATATGAATATAAACGTCACCCAATAATGTTGCTAAAGTGGAATATAAGATTTGAATTCGAATAAAAAGTTAGAAAATATAATCCTTCTTATTTCTGGAATCACAATAAATATTATTTATATTAATAAATTATAAAAATAATTTCGTGAACATTTTTTTATAGTATATAACTTTAAACTTACCATTCGAGGGTTTAGCGAGTACCTACACTATTGAACTTAAATTTAATTGAAATTAAATTAAATTTTTATTTGTGAACATGTAATATAAAAATAATTAAACAATATTAAACATTATTTATTCAATAAGAAATTTTTTTGAAAAAATTAGATTTTTTTTAGAGGAATAAATATAAATTATAATTTTAGAAAAAATTCAAGATATTTTGTTTTAACGACATTGTTTTAAAGAAATAATTATAAAAGTTTAAAGAAAGCAATTAGAGCAATAATTTTGTATATTCTTCACTGATTATTAATTAAAAATTTTTCAAACATAAATCTACTTCAATTAAATAAGTAAGTTTTAACTCTATACGATTCAAATTTTTCTTCAGGAAATTCTTTTAATATTTATTGATTAATATTATTTATTATGTTTTCGAGAATAAAGTTTAAAAATCATACTTTACTTTTTATTCAAATTCAAATCTAAGATATATTCCAATTTGCAAGGATTCTTTTACGGTCTTATAATTAACGTTTTCTCTTTAGTATTTCTAGAAAATTATTAGAAAACTATTTTGAAGGATAGTTCCGGGGAACTTAATATAATTTAATAAAAAGTAATTACGTTAATAAAAAAATCGAACAGTAAATTTTAAATTTATGGAATATACATTTTGTAAAAACGTGGTTTAAATTTTTTTCTATTGAAAGGTACAATAACAATTCAGTTTTTACAAGTGAACAATATAATAATTGTAATATCCTAAAAATCTATTTACATTAGAATTGTGAAAAACTGACTAGAATCTTCAAAGACTACAAACTTGTAAAAAATCAATTTTCCACAGATAAAAAAGTGGTGTGAAATCGTAAAAAGAACTAATAAATATTAGGTATGAAAACTAGGGCGGTCCAAATTTTTTTTTTTTTCGAATTTTCAGTCATATCACCCGGAACATTTTTCGAGCCCATAAAAAGTCATTTTTTTTAAACATTATAATTAGAGGTAGAGCAAGCCCCATGCAGTTTAACAAGTATATTTCACATCCAAAAAATACCTTTGTTTTAATTTTAATCAAAATAAAAACAAAATATTACTTTTTAAATTTCAGCCCCATAAGTCTCTTTTATGAAGTCCCAGAAAACCCCATAAGTGAAAAAAATGTTTTTCGAGTTTTTAACGGTAATTATAATTTTTCGGGAGTTTTTAAAAATGCAAATTGTTTCTAATATATACAATACTACCTTATACTGATCATTAGATGTTTACATCATTTTTTAAAAACAATTTGTTATTATTTTTAGTAATTTTCTCTTAGAATATTTAGAAAGTCGCGTCACTTTATTTAAATTATAATTCTTGTCAAATTTTCAATTAGGGCGAGGCAATTAAGTTTCCAGTTGTAGTCCACTCACTCATGAACAATAAACTAATTTTGACATGACTTTGACGGCATTTGAATCTACCGCATATACCCAATAGTCCAAACCAAAATATTTAATTAAAAATGGCGGCTGCGGCGTCTTCAGTAGGCACACGCCTTTTTCATCGAATCCTGTATCCTGCGTTTTATATATTTTAGTGGAAATAATGCATACCTGAATTAGTAGTGGTTAATCCCTCGACAATTGCAAATTGGAGAAAAATTGCAAACTAGACAAATTTAAAAAAATTTTAATTCAACCTAAATGAATTTTAAATTTGAGGCTTAAAAAGACAAATCTATATGATAAATATAAATAGACAGCATTTTACGAACTCAATTAAAAATCAGAATAAAAAAGAGTAGACATGTAAGGGACACTTGTAAGACACTTTGCCGACATCTAGAAGATAGTGGTTAGTGTCCGTGCTAAGCTTCTAGAACCTTCTCGGAGGGTCCTGATGACGTCGCAGAATAATATCACGAAATTATGAGAGTCAAATTTGCGGAAACAGCTTCAAGGTTATTTACTATAAGAAGAAAAAAACAAATATTTATTGCTTCCTTATAAATAAAAATTTATTTAAAAATGCCTTTATTTATTTATTTAAAGCGCAAAAGCTGCAGGTGTAATGGTAAAAGAACTCCGCACACAAATATGGAAAATATGGTCCCGGTCAAAGTGGCTGAAACTGTAATATAATGTAGTTTCTAATATCTTGATCAAATAAAGTCCTTAGACACTGGGTCCAAAAAACGCCAGGTTTCGAGATAGGAGGGACCAAATGTCACTTTTCATGGACGCGAGAGGAGTTCCACAGACCCTCGAAGACTTTTGGGCACTACGCTCAGGGATCATTCCGAACTTTTTTCCTTTTATGTTTTGTAGTTTGGGACCCCCCAAACAATAATATCCATGCCTGAATGTCGAGAAAAGGATACTTTTTCGTGGATGTTGTACTAAAGTTAATGTTTCATGCATACTCGAGGAGTTCCACGGACCCTCTAGGACTGTTTGGCATCACGCTCAGGGATCATACCGAACTCACTATCCCTTGGATATTTTGCAGTTCAAGACCCCCTGAACAATAATATCCATGTCTGTAGGTCGACGAAAGGATACTTTTCCGTCGGTGTTGCATCGTATGTCGCTTTTCATGCAGATGTTAAGTTACAGCGATCACAGAGGACTGTTTGGCACCATGCTCAGGGATCATGCCGAACACTCTCTCTTCGTTATTTTGTAGCTTAGGGCCTCCTGATCGATAATATTTATGTCATACCCAACTCTATCTCCATCCCATTAAGGAAAGAAATCCGGGTAATCAAGAGAATATCAACACGATATCAGTGCACGATCCTGACAATTAAGGCAATATCGGAGTATTATCCAGCCAGTTAAGGCAATATTAAAGAATGCTCAGGTTAATAATAGGAATATTCTGGTATTTTTCAGTCAGTTAAGGCAAGATTATGATGTGATCATGCCTATGAAGGCAAAATCGGGAAGTGTTTAAACCAATAAACCAGTACACGAGTTTTGGTATATCATTCTACTGTTCCCTTTGACCAGCATCCGCAATATTATTAATCATAGATCTGCTTGTATATTTTACTGCTGGCTGATGGCGCGATTATCCTAAATACCATAATATGCTTGCTACATGTGCACACGATCCGACTGTCGTAAGCCCTAGTTTTGCAAGTACAGTAGTACCACAATATTTGTTCATTGTTTTGTGCTATATCCAGCTGTAGCTCTTGATCATCGGCTGCTTAAACCAAGTTATCTTCTACGTAGGATATCCAGATCTGATATTTCGTTGTGCGTCTGAAACGAGAATACACTCGCACTCTGATTAAACCCGGTTTATCGACAAGTTCCTTTAACTCCATACCTTCCATTCACTCCTTGTCAACCTTATCGTGGATGTAAGCTCCTGCTAGATTCAGCTGATAGATTCCTACCGTCAGTTCCTTCAGATAATTTATATACAGCCTAGGGAAACGAGATACTTACTGTTCATTAAGATGAATCCATCTGGTATTCCTGATATGCAAATTGTCAATTGTATCTCTTGCCTGGACGACGTTGGGTTCACGTGATTTTCATAAGATTGTTTGGGCTAAGTCTACGGTCGCTTCAGCCATCTTTATGTAAGGACGATACATATTGAGGATCGCCCCAGCAATACGGTAACAATCGCCGATGTTAATGGCATGGTTCATGTTCATGAGATTTCCGAAGAACTTAAAAACAGATGTTATGCGGCCATTTCGTGCCTCTACGATTCACCTTGTCTTCGTGATCAATCTTGAGTCAGTTGCTTCTTCTGTATCAAATTTCCTTGGTCCACGAATTAACAGAGGTGGAATTTTATGGTTAATACCAAGATTTTCAAGAAGCGGTAGGGCATCACGATAACCACGGTCCGCAATGATAATGTCATCTTTATCGAACCATTCTCGCAGCCCATTAACATCGATTTCGAATTCATTAGTAAGCATGGCAGCATCGTTATTTCGAGAGTCAAAAAAGTAGGGCCCATGGATATCCAAAATATAGCCGTCGTGAGCCACAACTAAGGCTGGCTTAATTAAGTGGCGACCTTTATGCACGCAGTATATTTGCCCGAGTGCTCTGAAATTGCTGGGTTTATGGATATATACATAAGTTCCATCTATATAGGCAATCACTTTTGGAGCTGTATATACTGCTACCGTTTTATAGCCGTCAACCCTATGTGGTTGGGAACGAAACGTGTCATCAAAGATCTTCTCACAATAGAAATAATGAGACTCACATTTTGTCTACTATCGTATCCAAAAATAACTTTTAAAAAGTCATCTCTCGGCCCTTGGCGAAGCTGACACAAAAGCATCATCAAATCCTTTTTACTAATACGGCGATATACCCATCGATCTTGTACAGCATCACGTATAGCATCGTAATATGTATATAAATCCCTGAATCGCTCGTGTGTTATGGGACTGACTGAATTGAACTCTTTCTTTGAAAACGTTTCTTCATTATTAAAATCAGGCTCATCAATCTTCGATAATCCACGCAGGCCTTGCAAAAAATATTGCATCTGAACACCAGACAAGCAATTAGGCCTATTGTAAAACTCTAAACCTTGCAGTAGGACGTTTGGTATAAAGCCACTCACATCCAAATGTTCAAGGCAAGAACGAGTTGATTCTGGAACGTAAATATTTAAAAAAAAACATCAACCCTACATTTCACTGACAACCTGGTCACATTTTGCATTCTGTTACAAAATATACAAGAAGTATTTCTTCTTTGTTTTAAAACATTGGGTGTCAGACAATTAGGATCAAGTTCTAAATCATTCATCTCCATATTAATGCTTCGATTGCAGTTCAGGCATATCCTCGTATTTTCATCAATCTCTTGAGGAGCTATTTCATGTATAGGGAAATTCTTCAGCGTTCCTTTTTATAAACTTGACTCCAATATCAAACAAACATTGCTTAGGCGAAGAAAATTCAAGTTAATGCAGAATTTGAGGCACGCTTAAACTACAAAGATTCTTTCAAAAAAGGACAGACATAATGTAAACAGTTTGAAAATAGACAATCAGGTTGCCATGGCGGCAAAACCTCCTTTATTACAAGCCACCGATGCCCGAAATCTAAAAGTTCATTTAAAGGAGGCTTTTTCATTAAGACAACCGATTTCCAAAATCAAAAGTTTCAAAATAGACAAACAAAGGAGACTATGGTTCATAAACAAAATATTACGTGCATATTTTGTAGTCAAATTAAAACGTGACGAGGTTATTGATGGAATGTAGGGCTAATGTTGTTGTGATAAGAAACTATACGTAAGGAAATCAAGTCACTCTTATCCTACAAAACATTTGTTATATATAGTAGTTAAACTACCCCCACAGTCCATCCCCGTAGTTTAGTCTAAACGACATAATTGACGGGAAGGGTACAACTGTGCACTAGCCCATATGTACACGTCGATGGCCTCAGGCACAACTGTGCACCAGGCGATCTGTGCACGTCTACATTTTGACGTGCAAAGTTGGGAGTCTCCCATCTGTGCACGTGAACCGTTAGTAGGGTACAATCTGTGCACGTCGACATTCAGTCATTTTATATTATTTTTATTTTATTTTTGATTTTATTTAGTCATTTAGACATTTAGTCGCAATTTAGACGAGCTCAGTTAGGAGTGCCCCATCTGTGCACGTTGAACTGTAGACGTGCACAGATGGCCTGGTGCACAGTTGTGCCTGTGGCCAACAACGTGCACAGTTGTACCTATGTCCACCGATGTGCACATATGGACTCGCGCACAGTTCCTCCGTGCACAGTTGTCCGTCACCTGCAATTGACAGGACCTGATTAATTAGTTTGAATAAGTAGGTACGCACTTAGTGGTGTTAAATCACAATTAGTTTGTGTAAGTCTGATCCGAAAACTACCAATTAACATTTTACAGTAGTTAAGCTATCCGCGGACACCTTTCTCATACTTAAGTGTTGACGACGTAGTTTGTAAGACATGATTAATTAGTTTGAATGAGAAATTATGCCCTTGGTAATGTAACTTCAAATTCAGTTTATGTTATCACGATCCAAAAGCCACTAATTAATTTCTTTACGAATGGTAAACTATCCGCAGACACCCACTCAATATTACAGTCTTTACGAGACGGTTAATAGGACCTGATTAATTAGTTTCAATATGTACGTACATAATTGCTTATGTTTAATCAAATTCAGATTGTGTTAGCCTAATCCAAAAATTACCAATTAATTTTTTTTTACAGTAGTTAGACTACCCCCAGACACACTTCTCATACTATAGTCTTGACGATGTAGTTAATAGGACCAGTTTAATTAGATTGAATAAGTACATGAAAAGCGACGTCCGATGCAACACAGACAAAAAACTATTCATCTCTCAACCTTCAAGTCTAGATATTATCGATCAGGAAACCCTAAAATACAAAATATCAAAGGGACAGAGAGATCGGCATGATCCCTGAGCATTTTGCCAAACAGTCCTCGAGGGTCGATGTAACTCTTCTCATCTGCATGAAAAGCGACATACGATGCAACAACAACGGAAAAGTATCCTTTCGTCGACCATTAGACATGCATATTATTGTTCAGGGGTCCCAAGCTACAAAATATCAAAGGGACAGTGAGTTCGGCATGATCCCTGAGCGTGGTGCCAAACAGTTCTAAAGGGTCCGTTTAACTCCTCGAGCATGCATCAAACGTTAACTTTGGTACAACACCCACGAAAAAGTATCCTTTTCTCGACATTCAGGCACGGATATCATTGTTGGGGGGAGGGTCCCAAACTACAAAATATAAAAGGAACAGAGAGTTCGGCATGACCCCTGAGCGTAGTGCCAAACAGTCTTCGCGGGTCCGTGGAACTCCTCTCGCGTCCATGGAAAGTGACATTTAGTCCCTCCTATCTCGAAACCTGGCGTTTTTTGGACACAGAGTATAAGGACCTTATTTGATCAGGACATTATACACTACATTATACAACAGTTTCAGCCAATTTGACCGGGGCCATATTTACCATAGATGTATGCGGAGTCCTTTGATATGGAGGGCTATAATAATAAATAGTCTTCAAGCTGTTTACGCAAGTTCAGCTTTCACAATCACGCAATATTATTCTATGACGTCATCAGGAACTTATGGGATAAAATGTAAGAAATAAACAGTTCACGCTCAAAGGGTGAGAAAGTCAGGCTAAATGCATAAAACTTCAGAATAATTCAAAAGCATTCCAAGGAATTGGAAAAAATGTTCCAAGCAAAAAAAAACCCATTGATTTCCGTAAAATTGGAATAAATCCAGAGAAATTCAGGGTGAAGAAGAATTTGATAAAATTCATAAAAATTAGAGGCGAATTAAAAATAAAAAAAAATTAATTGAAAACAATTTAAAAATATTAAGAAAAAAAATTAATTGATTTCAGTAAATTTCAAATAAAATTTTTGAAAATCAAGGGAATTTATAGGAATTTGATGAAATGTCTAAGAATTCAAGAAAAGGGTACAAGAATTCAAGATCATTGAATAAAAACTTTTTAAAAATTCAAAAAAGTCCACTGAATTAACTAGAATCGAGTCAATTCAGAAGAATTCAAGTAAATTAAAAGAGTTAAAGAGAATTCCAAAAAAAATATTTGAAAATCTCTTCAAATCTTTAAAACCCTACGAAATACCCAACATCTTCCGAATAAATTCTTCAAAATTCATTGAAATATTAATTTGGAAACAATTCAATAATATAAAAAACTGATTGAATTGAGTAGAATTGAGTGAATTTAGAAGAATTTAAATGAATTAAAAATAATACAAAATAAATTATGCAATATGAATTTAAGGAAAAATCCAAATTACAAAAATTATTTGAAAATCTTTGCAATCTCTCCCTTCTTGTGACAAAAAAATCTTGAAAATCCATTGAGATATTAAAATGATAAAAATAAATTAAATTCCTTAAAATTATTGAAACCCTTAGAAATTCCTATAAATTGTTTAAATCTCTTAGAATAGCCTTGAAATCTTTAAAAATGCCCGAAAATATTTTAAAGTCTTTGAACTTCTTTCAAACCATGAAAATTATTTCAACTAAAATCATTTAATAATTCCTTTGCAATCTTTTAAAATAGCCTAAAATATTTAAAAACTTTTGAAATCCCTTAAAATTGTCTAAAGCTCTTGAAAATTCTAAGGAATTTGACAAAAATACTTTGCAATATTTCAAATCTTTTTATCATTTTATCAGTTTATTCTCATGACCAATTTAATAAAAACTTTTAAAAGGTAAAAAAATAAATTACGTAAATTTTAAAGAATTTAAGTGAATCAACAAATTCCAAAGAATTTAATAGAATTCTATATCCTAAAATACTTCAAACGCTTTAAAATCCCTTCAAATGATTAAAATCAACTAAAAACTCTTTGATTCCCTAAAATATTTCAAATCCTTTTAAATCCGACAAAATATGTCACTTCTCCTGAATAAATTCTTTGAAATCCACTAAAATATTATAAATTCCCGTGAAATTCTATAATGATAATTACAGAAATCCTGGAAAACTGATGAAAATACCTTGAAAATTTTTTAAATCCCTCAAAATAATATAAATTCTCGGAAATCTTATAAAATAACGTGAAATCTATTTAAAAATAACTTAAAACCTTAGAGATCCTGTAAAACTATTTCATATCTTCCGAAATTCTAGAAAATTTTTTATCCTGAAATATTTGAAACCCTTTGAAATCCCTTCAAATTGATTAAATTAAATAATAATTCCTTAGAAGCTTTTGAATTATCTAACATTTTTCAATTAAGGACATTTTTTTCCTAAAGAAAAAAGGGTGTAACTTTTGAAGGAACTTGTGGATTTAAAAAAAAAAACGAAATCAAATCAAAAATTTTATATTTTTGAAGATTTGAAATAAAAAAATTATAAGTTTTTCAAGAATTGTGAAGGGCTTCAAAAGAATAAAAACATTCTCTTTACATTTCTAGGAAAATAGAAACTGTCTTTAAAATTGTCAAAAAAGAATCTGCAAGATTTTAAGGAAATCTTTTAACATTTTCTAAAAATATTAGGAAAAATTCAATTAATTTTAAAAGATCTTTATTGAATTTGTCATACAATTTTTAGAAAATCCTGGAAATTTAACAAAATTTCTTTAAGATATTCCAGATTCTCTTTTGAAAGCTTTGTAAATCTTTAAAAATCTTTTTAAATATTCTTTTAAAACAATGATTCAAAATGAAAAATCAGTTTGAATTTTCTTTGGAATCTTGAGAGAATATTTTTTTATTCTTTTAAAGCCGTTTACAAATTTTAAAACCCTCCTACATTTTTTATTTGCTATCTGCAAAAATCTACATTTTGTTTTAACTTCAAAATTAAAAAAGATAACAATTTAATAAATTATTTTTAAACCCTGTTAAAATCGATCTTTAAAAGAATTTTCTTCTAAAAATTTGTAAAATTCCCGGTCTAAAAATAAATTTACCGAAATTTTCCGGTATCAAAAATTCCCGCTAGTTTCCCGGTTAAAGTTATATTATGGGCTGTCTGTATGGACCATATCTTGAAAATAGGGCACTTCAGGGACCTTAACTGATTATAGAAGCTTCTCGCTGTCAGCAAGGCAATCTTGATCAAGAAACGCCCTTGCCTGTCTACTGCAAAAATCCCTGTTTAGGCGAAAAGCACATGAGCTAGAGAGAACCGATTGAGAAAATGCGAACCATCAGAGCCGGTGTATAGCTAAGGTTACCGCCAATGGCGGTGAAGTTGAACGGAGACACCGCGGCGACGAAGCCGTCCATGCCACGGTACCTCATCGTGTTCAGGGTCTCCTTCGGGTTTTCGGAGATTGGTTTGTACTTGAGTGCCTCCTGCAGAAACCAGCTGTGCATTCGGAAGAAGTCGATCAGCTCCGCTGCACTGTCAATTTCCGCCTGAATTGCCGTCTTGCTCTGGCCCAACATCGTTGCTGCGTTCAGCTGTTGCCGATATTTTCCTGCCATTAGGTCGGCTGCGCGTAGCCAAATGTCAATTCGCTTCTCGACCGGAACCCTGTCCCATTCTCGTTGCGTTTTCACTGCAACGTCGATCGCCTTTTTTATCTGGTCCCTGGATGCCAGGTAGTATTTTGCTATCTTATGTTGGTGGTTATGCGGCTGAAAAAATAAAAGTTAATAATTAAACTTTAATTAGCCTAAACTTCGGTCGAATTTCATTCAATCGTCGGGGAACGAAATTCATGGTCTTTTCCAGGTTTTCCAAGGCAAGAAAACAAGTGTTTCCAGAATGTGCGTAAACAGCTCCAAGGTTATTTATTATGAGAACAACAAGAATGATTTATTCTTATAAATGAACATTCATTTACAAATTCCTTCATTTGTTTAAAGTGCAAAAGATGCAGGTGTATAGGTTGAACTTCATATGGATGGCTATAATAATGAATAGCCTTAAAGCTGTTTACGCAAATTCGGCTCCCACAATTACGCAATATTATTATGTGGCGCAATGCGGTTGAAAAAATAAAAGATAATAATTAAACTTTGATTTGCCTGAAATTCGGTTGTATTTCGTTAAATCACCGGGTGTCTAGCGATTCTTGAAAACTAATTTCAAAGTCTTTTCCGGGGTTTCCAAGTCGAGAAATCAAGTGTTTCCAGAATATGCGTAAATCGATTCAAGATTATTTATTACGAGAAAAATAAGAATAATTTATTCTGATAGGTAATCATTCATTTAAAAATGCCGGTCCATAGGGCAATAATAATAAGTAGCCTTGAAGCTGTTTACGAAAATTCGGCTCTCACAATTACGCAATATTATTATGTGACTTTATACGGATAAAAAAATAAAAGATAATAATTAAACGTTAATTTGCCTAAGATTCGTTTGAATTTCGTTCAATAACCGGCGTCGAAAAATGAGACATTTTTAATAAGAGCAGAACCATACATAGATTTTTATCTTTTTAGGAATATCAAATTTATCATAGAATTTATAAGTAATATGCAGAAAAGAACGCACGTAAAAATTAAGATACCGAATTGGAACAATTATTTGGAAATTTTTCAAAGAGACGAGAAAAAGGTCTCGATACAAAATCAGATCGAACTAAGAATAGCCAAATCTTATTCATAACTTATAAAATTACCCAAAATATTAAAGCCTTTTTATTGCAATCTATTAAGTAAACAATCGTACCAAAAGTGTCTTGAAATCTCTTTGTATATCTTATAATTAACGAAAGATAAATTATGTCTCACGTTAAAAAAAAATGTTATTCGCATTTTAATAAAAATAAATGTTTTATAAGCAATAAATAATACAAATTCAAGGTTCAGATGAAAAATTTAAGGGAAATTCCAGGTTTCAAGGTGTTCGACGTAAGCGACTTGTAACTGTTTTAATATCAATAAACAAAATTTTGTCTATCACAGTTTTGAAAAGATTTTTCAATCCCTTTTCTTGGTTCTTAAGAATTGGTTTGAAAAAATCGTATTTGATAATAAAAATTGAAGAACTAAATTTCAGTTATATCGAATTTATACCACTTAAAATTTTGTTTATAGGCTTATTTATTGATAAAATCGTCGAAATGGAGAAAATGTTGCCTTTTTGAAATTATAACCCAGACAGTTTTCGGTTTAGTCGGCGAAACAACCTTTTTTATTTTAAGAAAATACACGTATGCAAATTTGAAAACTCATAATTTAAAAAAAATGTAATTTTCTAAAATTTATTTAAAAAAAAAACGGTTACAAAAATTGGAATCAAGGCAATCTTGTGCTGTTTCTTTTTTTAAATCCTAAACTCTTAGTGTAATGTTTTTAAATTATCCAATTATTAGTTAATTTTTTTTTAATTAATGATTTAAAATTGAAAAATATTTGATTAAAAGATTTAAAGAATTAAACAATAATTCTGAATAACGTGTTAAAAATTAAACGATTTTAAATTTAAAAAGTTAAGATTTTTTCATTTCATAAATTCTAATTTAGCAATTAAAAATGAAATCGTTGAATTTTGAAAATTGTCATTAGCAAATTGAAAACTTGTAATTTTTAAAGAATTTAAATTTTACTTTAATTAAATTTTTAGAGGGTTAAAAGATTTAATAAAAGTGTTCATATTTTAAGGTGGCTTGGGCGTTTGATGCCGTACAATGTGGGGGGGGGGGGGGGCACTGGGGGGGCTATCTTTCATGCGATCAGTCGTTATTTGAATTTTTTTTATATACGCTTATTTTAATGTCTTCTTATTAAAAAAGTAGA